>MU691748.1:40585-58231 GCA_026770625.1 Nicotiana glauca
CCCCCCCCCCAGAAATTCATATACGAAAAAAGAAAAGGGGAAGACGATGTAAGTCTATTCTTCACCCTCGCTACTCTCTGGATCGTCTTCGGAATCCTCGTTCGAGGTGGCTAAAAAAGCTAATTCTTCAGCCAAGGTTTGGGCTTCCTCAATCTTAGCTGAGAGATTGGCACCTTTGGCGCATGCTTCCTCGAGAGCCCGCCTCCTTGCTTGTGAACTAGCATAAGCAATAGCCCGAGTCAGCTTTTGCTCGGCCCTCTCTGATATCTCTTCGGCTCGATCATTTGCGGTGGCAGCATCTTTCATGTATGAATATGCATTTTCTTTGGCCTCAAATTTGGCCACGGACAGTGCAATAGCCTCCTTCTGAGCATTTCGAAAAAGACCATAGATTGATGTCAGCTCCGTCCAAAAAAGGTCTCTCTTTGAGGTCATGGCCTTATTTTTCCCCCTCAGCTCGAGGATCTTCACATCCTTGGATGCAGCCTCTTCCTGAAGTTGCCCCACCAGGGCATCCTTTTGCCCAATCTACGAAGGCATAGAAAGTTGGTAAGCATCAAGTTCTAAAAATAAAAGATGAGTTCATGGATAGCATGATACCTGCTCGGTAAGGCCATCCCTTTCCTGGCGCACTCCTTCCAAGCTCTCCTCAAGCCCGCTCAACTCCTCCTCCTTTTGGGCAGAGGAAGCCTTCGACTCCTTTAGCTCCGAGGTAAGCTTCTCGATCTCCTTCCCACAGCAAAAAAGCTCGTCTTGAAGCCTAGAAAAGGCATGGTCATACATTTTGTTAGCCTTCAACAAAGCAGAGAAGTTAGAAAGACAATGGAAAAAAATTGAAGCGCAAATATGTCAAAGAATATCACCTGCTGCTGAAGCCTCTCCGCCTCCTCGAGAGCGACGGCTGCATCGAGGTCAATGTTATCATCGACACTTCAAGGAAGTATTCAAGCACATCTTCCCCTGCATGAGAGGCCCCCACATCGGTGATATGCGAGTCATATGCATCCCTGATTTCCCCCGGTGAGTAAGGAGGACCCAAATTAAAGCCACCCACGGTGTTAATTTCTCTAAGGGTCTCATCTTGCCCCCGAGAAGCTTCGATTTCAAGCCCTTTTAAATCACCAGTAGTGGGTTCATCGGTATGGACTGTACTATATCCAACTTGAAACTCGATGATTGTGCCCGAACCCTCCTCGAGGGTCTCCTCAGCACGGGTTTGGTCCATATCGACCACCCCAAATTCGGCGGCCTTCTACCCAGCAACTTGTGCAGCATTCACTCCATGTCTCTCATTTTATGCCAAAGGTTGATCATCATCATCGTCACCTTCATCCTCGATACGGGGAATTGCCACAGCAGCTAGATTCGAGACCGTGGTATCGGTCCGAGGCTTGCAAACTTTAGGTTTCTGTGATTTGGGAGACCCGGTCAATGCCTCCTTCTTCCTTTTATTACCATTATCGGGTTTTGAGGTCCCTTCCTTACCATCAAGAGATGGTCTCACTCCATCACCGAGGCCTATACAAGCATGAATGCATCAAAATTTCCACCACAAAAGATACTCATAAGGAAACCTACAAAAGATAGCAATAAAAAGTGTATCGTGGTTCTTGGCCTGCCACTACGTTTTGGCCAAGTCACACCAAACACACTGGATGTAAGGGAAAGCGGAATCCAGTTGTCCGATCCAACCCGATAGGTTCTTAACTTCGCGAGGTACCAAGCGGTGGGTGCATAATCAAAAGAAGATCATTTTCAGAAAGGGAAGAAAGGGCAACAAAACGTGCTCGAGGTGGGGGCACTTACGCTTCATATTCCACTCCTCAGGGAATGGTATCCTATTAGCCGGGATGATGTCTGAGGTCCTCACTGGGACAAATCGGCTCATCCTCCCCCGGACCTTATCCTCATCAATGCTCTAAAATAACATCTTTGTGGATCGAGGGTGAATCTTGATCAAACCTCGAAAGAGATGGGGGCTATATAGTCTGATGAAATGATTAAGGGTAAAGGTCATACCCTCGACCTTGTTGGAAAAATATCGGAGCATATAAATGATCCTCCAAAAAGAAGGATACATTTAGCCGAGTGTTACCCAGTACTCACGACAGAAGTCACGAATCACCGAATCTATCGACGGGGAAGAAGTATCCAAAGAATCTATGGGACCCAGGGTAAATGGGTACGTATACACGCTGAGGAAGCCAGATTTGTGGTCTACTATGCTTTCCTCAAGATTGGGGATCTCTACTTGAAATGCCGCCCCCCATCGGTAGTCGTTCTTTACTTTCTGAGTATCGGTCACCATATTGATGTACCGAGACACGAGCTCGCACCGGCCCAGGGTACAAGGGGATTTTTTAAATAAAATCAAAAACTGTATCAAAATGGTCGGGGGTACATTGCTCAACGGTCGGAGGTATTTTTTGGTTTGACCTTGGACGGGCATGATGAGGAAGTAGCGCCCTCTTTCTGAGATACCGTTCTAGAGGTTCTAGCCATGACTATATAAAATAGGGGTTTCTGAGAAGGAAAGCAAAGAAGCAAGCGTAGAAGGGAGAAGAATGCAGAAGATGGTAAACTTAGCTATACAAAATTGAAGACGTTGTAAAAGTGTGAATAAAAAAATGGTTGAGGTATTTATAGAAGCCATATGGGCAGTGTTTGGGAAGCAGAAAGGCCGAACCAATAGCAGTTCATGGGCTTCTCGATAATTGTGTTCACAGAGACACTTGCACAGTCTTTTGAGTCATGAAATTGAATGCTCTGATGGGCTGACGTCATGAGGATAGTATCATAGTGGTAAGAACTCAAGACCGTTTCTTATCATTTTCATTCTAAGAAATGCGGAGATTATCTGTATACGGTTAAAATCGAAGAGTCTGATTTTATGGTCATTATGGCGCTTCGTAGGACCGCCCCCAGATAGGTCGAGGCTCAGCTGGAGGTTCGACCCTGAGGGTTCTCAATATTCTACCTCAAGGTAGTGCAAATAGATGGCCATGATGGAAAAACGGGAAGTTCCCAAGGCATGTGATTAAAGCTGACCAAGTTTATTAGGATAGTTCAAGCTCGTATTGTGGCATTAAATGGATGTATCCGCCTCATATCCTTGTAATAAATGTGTTTGTACTATATTGGGATTATCCGTCATATATAAAGGGGACCCTTATCATTTTGTAAAACACACGATATACAACTTTCAATACAAGAACAAGAACATTCTCTGCTCCCTAACTTAAACACATTCTCACTTGATTCCATTGTTTACATTTATTATATTACTTGCATTTATTGTGTTTTCAATGACTATTCTTCATTTATTACTCATTATTGATCACAAAGAGCTCTTATCAAATCTCTTAGAATTGGTAGTCCTTCATCGGTGGTTCACAGCCTAACGCTTAGCTCGACCACGAGGCCCAGTATAGGCCAGCTCTAGGCTCCGATTCTCAGTCACTCGGTTTGTGTATTATACTATCTCCAAAGATTTTACCTTGTTTTCTAGTATCATACTTAGCATCTACTGCCTAAAAACTAGCATAAAAATGAATCACGTATTTTTAGTACTACAAAATCAAATCTAATTGTAATTACCATTTTAAGGGAAACAATGACTTAATCCCATTTTTCCCTCTTTTAGCAACTGCAGGTGTCGCAATTTTGAACATCACAAATGCGAGGCAAGGGTCGCAGATGCAAACCATGGCTCAGAGCCACAAAAGTCGCAAATGCAACAAAATGATCGCATGTAAAGTTCCCACCTGCGCAAATGCAACCAGTGCCTTCGCAACTGCGAATTAGTACAATTTTTGCCAAGCATCGCAAATGCGACTAAGTGATCGCGAATGCGATCCTGAGCTGTACGTACTTGCGAGCCTTTTCCTCACAAATACAAGGTAACCCTATCCCATGCCATGCATGCAAACGTAAACTCTTCTTCTCAAAAGCAAGGCTCGCATTTGTGAGTCAGACCTCACAAATGAGAGATATGTAGCAGAACATCAACAGCAGAAGTGCACTAGCTATCTTCACCTGGACACAAAAATTACATTATTGACATCTCCTTTTCTTGACCCCCAAGCAAAAACACACTATATATGTCAATGATAAAAACTAATAAAAGAGAGGAAAAACAAAGCACACAAAAAAGGGGCGATGAAAAGGATAAGAACAGATCTGGGAACAGGGAGGAGGGACGAAAAAGAGATACTCATATAGAAAAGGAGCAGCAACTTGACAAAAAAGGGATCGTTCACCCTCATTTGAAAAAAAAAAGTCATCCCCCTAAGTGAAGGCATAAGTCAATTGTGCAGTAGAGAAACTGGGCAACATCCTTTTCGTCAAAAAATTTCAGCAACTCTCAACCATGAAACTTACTACAAACCACATTTTTTAATACTATAGACAGGGGCGGACCTAGACAACAACATGTGGGTTCCCGGGAACCCAGTAACTTTTGCGTAGACCCTGTATTTATATTAAAAAACTCACTAAATATTGGTAAATATCTAACTGTGAACCCAATTATTATGACATACTAATCTAAAATTATGGTAGGAACTCATAAGTCCCAAGTCCTAGATCCGCCTCTGACTATAGACCTTCCATTAAAACTCCATAGCAGTAGCTCACCTCCCCACCTCAAAACCAACCCTTTAAACATCGCTCTCAAGCCACGAACTTTCCTAAATAGCCATGAAAGCTACACTACAAGAAAGTGGAGATATGACGATATTTAATAAATGTCGTATTATGCTGTTTAAATGTCACAAATTTATTTACCGGTATTTAATTTATATTTGCATCAAATGTCGTTAATTTTAATGTTAGTAATTTTTCGATATTTAGGTAAATATCGGTAAGAAATTATGACACTTACTTTACGATATTTAGGTAAATGTCAATAAGGAATTATGACACTTATTTTACGACATTTAGGTAAATATCGATAAGAAATTTGCAACACTTACTTTGCAACATTTAGGTAAATGTCAATAAGAAATTTATGACATTTAATTTACGATATTTAGGTAAATATCGTAAGAATGTTACGACATTTTGTTTACAACATATAGGAAATGTCACTTAAAATTTTCGACAATTAGATTAATGTTACTAAAAAAATACGACATTTACATATGATCTTCACAAAATGTCATATTGAAATATCTGACAAGAACAACAACAACAACTACCCAGTATAGTCCCATAGAGTGGGGTTTGGGAGGGTAATACGTACGCAGGCCTTACCCCTACCCGAAAGGGCAGAGAGGCTGTTTCCAATCGACCCTCGGCGCAGGAAAAGAAAAACAAAAAAAAAATAAAAACAAAAGAGAATTAGTAACTCCAGCAGAAATCACATAAATAATTATGTAAACATAAACCATAAATAACATGGCATGCAAAGGAAAAGATAAACAAAAACAAAGGGCATTAGTAACTCCAGCAGAAATCACATAAATAATTATGTAACCATAAACCATAAGTAAATTGGCATGCAGTAACAACGACTAGTAACTACCATAAGGGGGCACAATACAATACACAAATCATCTATGGAGAGCCCCACCAAACCCCGCCCCTACCCCGGAAAATAAGTGCGAAAAATTCTAGAAGCCTCTATCCTACAAACCTGATACTAGACCTCAAGACTTTCCTATCAAGGGCCATGTCCTCGTAAATCCGCATTCTAGCCATGTCCTGCCTTATCACCTCTCCCAAATACCTCTTAAGCCTCCCTCTGCCTCGACTCGCGCCAACCACTGCCACCCGCTCACAACTCCTCATCCGGGCATCGGGGCTTCTCCTCCACACATGCCCGAACCACCTGAGTCTCGCTTCCCGCAACTTCTCATCCACTGGGGTCAACCCCACCTTCTCCCGAATAACTTCATTCTTAATCTTATCCAACCTGGTAAGCCCACACATCTACCCGAGCATCGTCATCTCTGCAACCTTCATTCTCTGAACATGAGAGTTCTTCACTGGCCAGCACTCCGCCACATATAATATGGTAGGTCTAACTACAGCTCTATAAAACTTCCCTTTGAGTTTTTGTGGCACTTTCTTGTCACACAATACTCCTGATGCAAGCCTCTATTTCGATCACCCTGCCCCTATACGGTGAGTGACATCCCCGTCGATCTCTCCATCCCCCTGAATCACCAACCCAAGATATCTGAAACTATCCCTCTTGGCGATGACCTGAGATCCAAGCTTCACGTCCCTGCCTACTTCTTCTTCGCTCGACTCGGCGCTAAACTTGCACTCCAGGTATTGAAATATCCGACATTTTGGTAAATGTCACTAAAAAAATTTATAACATATACAAAATGCCGTTTTCACTTTATGTGAATATCAATAAAAAAAAATTAGTGACATCTTTTACAACATAGTAAAATATCGCATTAAATGTTTTGATATTTAAATCAATGTCGCTATCATTTTTTTTAGAATATAAACAGTAATGTTCTGTTTAGTTTCAAACACATTTACATTCACAAATGTCAACTTTTATAATAAACATGAATTAAATATAAAGCAAATATCTTTTAGCACAATAACCAAAGAACAAAATGGCAATATAAAATGTATTTAGTACAAGATAGATAATGTAAAATCAAATGAATTGTTCTCACGTAAAACCCAAATCTAACTAAATCATAAAAGATAGTAATTTCATTGTGTAAGTACTTTAAGATTGCTCCTAATTTGAATTAATTTTCCTCAACTTCTAAACTAAATCTTATAAAACCAACTCTCCAGAAGTCAATCTTTTCACTGCCAGTAATTGACATCACTTCCTTCAAGAATGCTGCACAAGAATTCACATGAAAAAAAAATAATTATACCTTTATAATAAAGTGAATTCTTTCCTCCTCTAAAATAATTGGAATATTAAAACTAAAAACAGATTCATGTTTTAAAAGAGAAATAAAATGATAATCAATATAATACTAGCAACTGGAGAGAAAGAAAAGAAAACATAAAGCAAAAAATCCAAGAAAGTGAACGCAACCGTCCAAGAACCTTGTAATTTTTTCACACTTACCCGCTTTTTTTCTTGGTGCCAACTTCACTAACTCCAGTCTTCTTGATTATGTAAACCTGAGAAGAAATTATTGATCGGTTACTATGGTAGTTTACAAAATTTATAACTTAAAAAATTGTGAATACAAGATATAAAAAAACAAAACTAAGTCATATAATAAATTTTATTTCCTAATATGATAATGTTTCAATCATAGATCTTTATCTTCCTCATCTAGTCAAGATTCATCAACTTACTCTTTCTTCCAGGTTCTACAATAATAACAACAACATACCCCGTATAATCCCACAAGTGGATTCTGGGGAGAGTAGTGTGTACGCAGACCTTACCCTTACCTGGAGAGATAGAGAGGCTATTTACGATAGACCCTCGGCTCAATATAGGATGGAAAGGAAGAAAAGGGAAGAAGAGTAAGAAGAAGAAAGGGGGGAGACTAGTAATAATGATTTAAAACACAACTATTTACTTACTGTCTAAATGGGATATTAGTAGACTAAAATTTGCAGACATAAATTAGAGAGTGAACATGCTAGATTCACTAAATTACACATGGTATAGATACATCATGTTTCATTCATCATTATGTATTGACAGTTACATAAAACATACTTATTTATGGAAGAGAACAAAGAAGTACCAAATAAAGGTGTGCAAGCAAAGAAATGGTGGATTCAGCTACCAGAAATCACCGGCAAACAGCAATAACTCTTTAAGTTAAATTACTCCTCAAATCTAGAAATACAAAGTAATTAAAACTAGGATTGAAAACAGGTGCTGAAACCCCTTTTTGTCCTATTTTTTCCTTGTTTTTCAAGCTCTTTGTAATTTCAGATCTCAGCTGATGGTTTATGGCTGCTGAGAATGAATCCCTAATGAGGATAAGAGGTCCAATTTATGGGCTCAACTGCTAGGGCTTTTCTTTTTAGGCAGAAAAAAAGAAGCTAACTTATTCACAGCTGCAACAGGAATGCCACCATCATCGTCAAACATAAGTTTAAAAAATGAAACTCCATCCTTGAGAGAACATACTCATTCTCCTTCAATTCCCACCTAGTTGACCTCTAATACTATAGGACCTTATTTATATATATATATATATATATATATATATATATATATATATATATATATATATATATATATATATATATGATGTAAAATGAACAAAATCAAAGAATTTCCTTTCCTTAAACGTAATACAATGATGTAGGGACATGAATCATGCTACTTCAGGAATATATTAGGATGAGCTCACATTTCTACACTAGGAAAAAAAGAAATAGTATATCAATTCCTTTCTTATACTATATAAGACTTCATTCCTTTTAACATTTTCCATCCAAAAATTTTTAACTCATTATTATCAAGAAAGAGAGAGATAGAGGGAGAAACAAAGAAAATGGATTCAACAACTGTTGCCCAAAAATCGTCCTCTCATTTATCAAGCAACAGCAATGGCTTCCAAGCAATTATAATACCTCTAATACTAACTGTTACAATTGGGTATTTTCTCTTTTTATTGTAACACCAACCAATATGTATAGACAAATATGGACACCCGTGATCACAGCTCAGACTGATATATCCACTTACTTTGGAGCTTGATAATCTTTTTAACAGTAAAATAGCCTCTATACTTTAAAGCGCTATTTTGAATCTTTACGTAACTAAAGTGAAAATTGACATAGTTAAAACTATACTTTTCGAATGTATGAAGAAAAAGATTTAGTTAAAATGAGTTTACGAACTCACCATCTTTGTGTGAACAAGTGAAACAGGTGATAGTGATTGTTGGTACTCGTCCATTGAGTTATCAGAAACCTATCACAAAAGAGGAAGATTACTACAGTTAAAAGAAAACTAAATTACAAGATTATCTTAAATAAAATAAATTTTTGCTAAAGATCATAATATTTTTTTACCTGATCATCACCAGATAATTTCTTAATTGAGCAATAGTAATACCCAATGATTCTAGATATGCATGTATACCAAGCTTTACTTTATCGTCTATTTTTGCATCCATATCCTTTGATACTTCTAAGATTTTTCCCCCAATGCTTTTATTTCTTATTTTGCTTCAAATAATTTTTTCTCCGTCGCTTCTATTTATTCTTTTGCTTCAGATAATTTTTCTTCCATTGCAATTCTCATAGCGGAGGTAGCTTTTTCAACTTCTATCTCAACCCTTCTATCAAAATCTCTTTGCTCAGTCTGGGATCGCTTATATGTAGGGCCATAAACAAAACTTGGAGCTGCTCCTTTTCCTAAAGTTCAAACATTTCCATGAGTGTTTGGTCCCATAACCTGTGCATACACATCATTGGGAGCACTTCCAGGGACATTTAACTCGGGATACACCTTAGCAAGTTCATCCATTTCTTTCTTTTGGAAAGAAAAGGTAAAATAATACAAAGTTAATGAAATCTTATATTGGAAAGAAAGTAATTCATATTCATAAAGAATGGGAATTTACCATAGTTTCATCAGCTATCTCATTTATTGGTTGTTTATTCTTTCTCGAATGTGTTTCTTTGAATACGTTGATACGACTTGGTTTTACACCATTCTTCTTTGTCATCAGTTTAAATAGTAAAAAATTTGTTGCAAATATATTCAAGAAAATAAGTATCGATATATAAATTGTAGAAACTTTATAGTAAATATGGCATACATCATCTATAATTTGAGAATGACTTTTTCTTCCTGTTGTGTGTTGCATACTCAACTTCCTCCGACTTTTTTTGTTCCTCTCGCTCTTTTCCTAAAAAAGTTACACGTAGTTTTATATATTAGAGGTAATTCATGGCCAAACATCAGACCAAATAATAAAATTTTTAAAAGAAAAAAGAGAAAAGATAACAAGAATTACAGAGGAAAAGAATAAAAATATTTAAAGGAAAAAATATTGTGACGACCCAAAGGGTCATCACCGTATTTCTCACTTTTTTCGCGCTTTCGAGGCCTGAAAAACCTCATTTTTAGTTGCCTTAATTTGCCTGCGCAGTTCGGGCGCGAAGCCGGAAAGTTTTTATGTTAAAATATGTGAGTTCTGTGAAAATTTTGAAGAATTATGATATTAATATTGATATAATTGACTTTGGTCAACATTTTGGGTAAACGGACCCGGACCCGTGATGTGATGGTCCTGGGAGGTCCGTAAAAAAATATGAGACTCGGACATATGCCCGGAGTCGAAATCCGAGGTCCAGAACCCAGGTAAAAGAATTTTTCTGTTAAATTATTTTTTGAAATTATTAAGGAAAAATAAAAATGAAAATGAGCTAGAAATATAGGTATCGGGCTCGTATTTTGGTTCCGATGCCCGGTACAGGTCTTAAATATGCGTTAAGCGCTTTCTATGAAATTGGTCGAAATCGGACGTCGTTTGACGTGTTTCGGACCTAAATAGCTAAAGTTGGAAGTTATGAACTTTGAAATGAAAATTTTGAGTTTTGGGGTTTGATTCTTTGATTTTGATGTTATTTTGGCGATTTGATCGCTCGAGTAAGTTCGAAGGATGTTATTGAGTTAGTGTGTATGTTTGGTTGGGAGCCCCGAGGGCTCGGGAGTGATTTCGGGATGTTTTTGCACTTGAAAATGCGTCAGAAAATCTGGTATGTTGCAGTCAGCTTTTTCCTCTTCGCGAACGCGGCACTCGACTCGCGTTCGCATAGACCAACTTCTTTTACCCATCGCGTTCGCATCCTCCTGGTCGCGTTCGCGTAGATCTGTCAGGTCCTCCTTCGCGTTTGCATCCAAGGCCACGCGATCGCGTCCAAGGCCATGCGATCGCGTAGCTTCACCGCCCCTCTTCATCGCGTTCGCGGATAGTATCCTGCATTTGCGTAGAGCAACCCCAGGACCCCCCAGCCTTCCTTCTTCGTGTTCGCATAGGCTCAATCTCGAATACGATAGCTCCCAGACATCCTTCATCGCGAACGCAACCCAGGTGTCGCGAACGCGTAGAAAAAACTGCTCCAGTGAATTAAATTAAAACCAGAACAGTCCACTTCATGAATTCCACACTTTTCTCACACGGACCTTTCTTCTTCACCCTCCATTGACGAGTTCCAAGCTTCCCTTCCTCCATAACCATTTGGGTAAGTAATCTTAACTTCATTTCCTAATTATTTCTTCATCTAATTACTTATTTCCAAGCCTAAAAACATGAAATCAAAGTAGAAATTAGGGTATTTTGGGTAGTGTTAGGTTTTTGAGATTTTGGGCGATTCAACCCCAATTTGGAGTCGAATCTTAAAGCAAATTACATATTTTAACTCGTGGGGTTATGGGTGATTGGGTTTTGGTCCGAGCCTCGAGTTTGGACCATGTGGGCCCGTGGTCAGATTTTGGTATTTTTGGAAGAATGATAGGAAATTCATTTCTACGCTATGGGATTGTGTTTTTGAGCCATTATTGATAATATTGAAATAATTATGGCTAGATATCGTTGTTTCGGAGTTGGATTCTAGAGGAAGGCGGTGTTAGAGGCTTGATTGCTATTTTCGGACCGAGGTAAGTGTTTGATCTAACTTTGGCTTGAGGGAATAGGATTAGAGTGCTTTGATTGCTATTTGCTAAATGATCGAGTACGGTGTATAGGCATGGTGACGAGTATCTATACACCGGTGTCTAGCATGACCGTGAGTCGTAAATGCTTTTAATTTGAAAGATATGACACAACTGCCTTGTTAAATTGATAAATTCCATGTAAAGTGTTGGATAAGAACAAAATGAACTAAAAGAGTTTGTGAAGCAATGATTCCCTTGCCGGGACGAGTAGACTACTACTATTGAATTCTCCCTTGCCGGGATAGTTAGGCTGTTAGTTGTACCCTTGCCGGGTTTAACTGTTATGTTGATGTTTTTCCCTAATGGGACCTCCTTTGGAGAGATTATTACTGTTATTCATTATAATATGGGATCATGTGGCACGCCGACCTCTTATGAATTATAAAATTGGGATCGTATGGCACGCCGACCACTTATGAATGATAATATGGGATCGTGTGGCACACCGTCCACCTATGAAATATGAATTGGGATAGTGTGGCACGCCGACCACTGATGCACTGATAAATGGGATCATGTGGCGCGCCGTCCACTTAGACATATATATTTATACGAGCTATAGTATTGAGATGGTTACATTATTATATCTGTTGATTTGTTCTTTACTGTATCTCCCCGAGCATGTCCCTTTCCCCCTTTGTTACTGGTATTTCCTTGTTGTTATTTCAATTGTTTGTACATATATATAGATATCTACACAGGATTTCGGTAGGTCCTGTCTTGCCTCGTCACTACTTCACCAGGGTTAAGCCAGGCACTTACCAGCACATGGGGTCGGTTGTGCTGATGCTACACTCTGTGCCTTTTTGTGCACAGATCAGGATGCAGCTTACGAACCGCAGCGTTAGGTTTTTCTGGGAGCTATCTTCAGTCCAGGGACTCTCGAGGTAGCCTAGCTGGCGTTCGCAGGCCGAAGTCCCTTTCTTTACTTTTGTTTGTTCATCTTGTATCAGGAAAACACTATGTATTTCTTTTCCAGACTTATTTGTAGTATTCTGTAGCAGTCCGTAAGTAGTGACACCAGGCATTGGGTAGAAGTGAATTTTGAAAACTTCTGCATTTTTTTTCCGTTTGCAGTTAATTAAGTATTTATATGTCTTCCGCATTTGATTATCATTTCAGTTTATTATAATTGTTTAAAAGAAAGCAGTAGAAATATTGTATGGAATGGCTTGCCTAGCTCCGACAGTAGGTGCCATCACGACTCTCGATGGTGGGAAATTCGGTTCGTGANATGATTGCTATTTGTTAAATGATCGATTACGGTATATAGGCATGGTGACGAGTATCTATACACCGGTGTCTAGCATGACCGTGAGTCGTAAATGCTTTTAACTCGAAAGATATGACACAACTGTATTGTCATATTGATAATTTCCATGTAAAGTGTTGGATAAGAACAAAATGAACTAAAAGAGTTTGTGAAGCAATGATTCCCTTGCCGGGACGAGNTGCCATCACGACTCTCGATGGTGGGAAATTCGGTTCGTGACAAGTTGGTATCAGAGCACTAGGTTACTTTGGTCTCACAACTCACGGACAAGCTCAGTAGAGTCTGAGGGATTGGTACGGAGACGTCTGTATTTATCCCCAGAGGCTACAAAGTTAGGAAAAAATTTCACTTTGTTCATTCTTGTCGTGCGATTTTGTTTCTCAAATATTAATTGTCGTTCTACTCTATTCTTTCGCAGATAGCGAGAACACGTACTTCCTCTTCTACCGCACAATAGCCCGAGCCCCCAGCAGCAGCTCCTATCAGGGGAAGAGGGCGAGGCTGAGGCCGTGCCAGAGGCCGAGGCCGGGGCAGAGCTCAGCCCCGAGCAGCAGTCCCAGAGGTGGAGCCTCATGTTGACTACGATGAGGAGGTTCCAGCACCAGCAGCTCCAGTGGGCCCAGCCAGGTCCCAGAGGGTTTCATAGCCACTCCAGTACTCCAGGACGCCTTGGTCCGACTGGTAGGCTTTATGGAGAGTGTTTCTAGAGCGGGTTTGCTTCCCGCGGCACCGGCCACATCTCAGGCTGGGGGAGGACTTCAGACCCCCGTTACGCGTACTCCGGAGTAGGTAGCTCCTCAGCCTCAGGTTCCAGAGATTCAGCCAGCAGTGGCAGCCCAGCCGGGTATTCCAGCTCAGACCGGCGATGGTGCGGCGATGTCCGCGGATGCTTTGTAGAGGCTTGATAGGTTCACCAAGCTCTTCGCCACCACCTTCAGGGGTGCTTCTACAGAGGACCCCCAGGACTTCTTATTCAGCTGCCATGAGGTTCTTAGGACTATGGGTATTGTGGAGACCAATGGGGTCGACTCCATCACTTTTTAGCTTGCAGGATCCGCCAAGACTTGGTGGAGGGACTATTGTTTATCTAGACCAGCAGGGTTGCCATTATTGACTTGGGATCAGTTTGCAGAGTTGTTCTTGGAGAATTTTGTCCCGGTGACTAAGCGAGATGCTCTACGCAGGCAGTTTGAGCGTCTTCATCAGGGTACTATGACAGTCACGCAGTATGAGACTCGGTTTATTGACTTAGCATGTCATGCTATTGTTATACTTCCCACTGAGAGGGAGATGGTGCGGAGGTTCATTGATGGGTTGATCCAGCCGATTCGGCTTCAGATGGCCATGGGGGCCGGTAGTGATATGTCTTTTCAGGATGCGGCCAATGCGGCCTGCAGGATAGAGATGGCACTTGCATGAGGAGGTAGTCAGGGGTCAAATAAGAGGCCTCGTCATTCTGGTAGGTTCAGTGGTACCTCATCTGGAGGTAGGGATTCATATGGTAGAGGCCACCCTCAGAGGCCTTTTCAGTTCAGACTTCAGGTTTCACATGGTACTACAGGTGGCCGTGGTTCCCAGCCACACTGTTCTGACCAACAGCTTTCTAGCTCACCATCAGCACCTATCAGCGCACCACCATTCCGTTATTCTCAGCAGCCGAGGGCTTGTTACACATATGGCAACACAAGACATATTTCCGGGTATTTCCCTCAAGCATCTGAGAGCTCTCAACGGCAGGTTCCTCACCCCATGATTCAGGCAGCAGGTGATCCCTAGGCCACCCAGCCAGCTAGAGGCGAGGGTAGGGATCATAGAGTTGGAGGTAGTGACCGTAGAGGTGGAGCTCGGACCGGCAGAGGCAGAGGTCAGCCAGTAGTTGATCGTCCTAGAGATGCGATTTAGGAAAGTGGGGCCCAGCACCATTGTTATGCTTTGCCAGCCAGGTCAGAGGCCTAGTCATCAGATGCTGTGATTACAGGCACTATTCTGGTTTGTGACAGGGATGCTTCAGTGCTATTTGACCCTGGGTATACGTATTCATATGTGTCGTCTTATTTTTCTCCCTACATATCTATGCCTAGTGATGCCTTGGGTATTCCTGTATATGTATCCACACTAGTGGGTGATTCTATAGTGTTCAACAGATGTCATCATTCCTGTGTAGTAGTATTTGAGGGTCTTGAGACCCGTGTTGATCTATTGCTTCTAGACATGATTGATTTCGATGTTATATTGGGGATGTATTGGTTGTCCCCGTATCATGCGATCTTGGATTGTCACGCCAAGACCGTGACCTTGGCTTTACCGAACTTGCCCCGATTGGAGTGGAGAGGTACCCCAGGACATGCCACCCGCAGTGTTATTTCATATGTTAAGGCTCGACGCATGGTCAAGAAGGGGTGTTTAGCTTATTTGGCATATGTTCGTGATTCTAGCACAGAGGTTCCTTCTATTGACTCGGTTCCTATTGTTCGGGAGTCACCAGAGGTTTTCCCTTCAGACCTGCCGGGTATGCCGCCAGACAGGGATATTGATTTTTGTATTGATCTAGCTCCAGGCACGCAGCCTATTTCTATCCCTCCGTATCGTATGGCCCCGCCAGAGCTGAAAGACTTAAAGGATCAGTTGCAAGATTTGCTTGAGAAGGGTTTCATCAGGCCTAGTATTTCTCCTTGGGGTGCACCAGTTCTATTTGTGAAGAAAAAGGATGGATCGATGAGAATGTGCATTGACTAGCGACAGTTTAACAAGGTGACGATAAAGAACAAGTATCCACTGCCAAGGATTGATCATTAGTTTGACCAGTTGCAGGGTGCGAAGGTGTTTTCAAAGATAGATTTGAGATCGGGCTATCATCAACTGAGGATTAGGGCGTCTGGTGTCCCTAAGATAGTATTTCGCACTCGATACGGGCATTATGAGTTTTTGTTCATGTCATTTGGGTTGACCAATGCCCCAGTAGCATTTATGGAGTTAATGAACCGAGTGTTCAGGCCTTATTTAGACTTGTTCGTGATAGTATTCATTGATGATATTCTTGTGTACTCCCGCAGTCAGGAGGAGCATAAGTAGCCCCTCAGAGTGGTTCTTTGGACTCTGAAAAATAGCCAGTTGTATGCCAAGTTCTCAAAGTGCGAGTTCTGGTTCAGTCCAGTTGCATTTTTGGGTCATGTAGTATTAGTAGAGGGCATTCAGGTAGACCCAAGAAAGATTGAGGCAGTCAAGAATTGGCCTCGCCCAGCTTCAGCTACTGATATTTGGAGTTTCTTGGGATTGGCAGGATATTATTATTAGTTTGTGGAGGGGTTTTCATCTATAGCAGCCCCGATGACCAGGTTGACCCAGAAGGGTGCCCAGTTCAGGTGGTCTGATGAGTGCGAGGGGAGCTTTCAGAAGATCAAGACAGCTCTGACTACGGCAACGATAATGGTTTTGCCCACAGGTTCAAGGCCTTATATAGTTTATTGTGATGCTTCCCGTATTGGGCTTGGCGCAGTTTTGATGCAGGATGGAAGGGTCATTGCTTATGCTTCGAGGCAGTTGAAGATTCATGAGAAGAACTACCCAGTCCATGATCTAGAGTTGGCAGCCATTGTTCATGCGTTGAAGATTTGGAGGCATTACTTATATGGTGTGACGTGTGAGGTGTACACTGATCACAAGAGTCTGCAATACTTGTTCAAGCAGAAAGAGTTGAACTTGAGGCAGCGGAGATGGTTAGAGCTATTAAACAATTATGATGTTACTAATTTGTACCACCTGGGGAGAGCCAATGTGATGGCGGATGCATTGAGTAGGAAGTCTGCCAGCATGGGTAGTCTTGCTTATGTTCCGGTCAGCCAGAGACCGCTTGCCTTGGATATTCATGCTTTGGCCAATCGGTTTGTGAGGTTGGACATTTCTGAGCCTAGCCGTGTTTTAGCTTGCACTGTCGCTGGTTCTTCATTATTGGAGTGTATCCATGATCGGCAGTTTGATGATCCTCATTTATGTGTCCTGAGAGACACTGTGCAGCGTGGAGGTGCCACGAAGGTGACTTTAGATGCGGATGGTATTTTGAGGTTGCAGGGGCGAGTATGTGTTCCTAATGTCGATGGTATTCGAGAGTTGATCTTAGCGGAGGCCCATAGTTCTCGATATTCTATTCACACGGGCGCCGCGAAGATATATCAGGACTTGCGGCAGCGTTATTGGTGGCGTAGGATGAAGAAGGACATTGTTGCATATGTGGCTCGGTGTTTGAATTGTCAGCAGGTCAAGTACGAGCATCGGAGGCCTGGTTGTGTGTTTCAGAGGATTGAGCTTCCCGAATAAAAGTGGGAGAGGATTACCATAGACTTCGTTACTGGTCTTTCGGTGACTCGAAAGAAATTTGATGCTATTTGGGTCACTGATGATAGGCTGACCAAGTTAGCACATTTCATTCCTGTTGCCACCACCTATTCATCGGAGAGATTAGCTGGGATCTACATCCGAGAGATTGTTCGCCTTCATGGGGTGCCGAAATCTATCATTTAAGACCGAGGTACGCAGTTTACCTCGCGCTTTTGGAGAGCATTTCAGCAGGAGTTAGGCACCCAGGTTCAGCTGAGTACAGCATTCCATCCTCAAACAGACGGTCAGTCCGAGAGGACTATTCAAGTATTGGAGGATATGCTCTGAGCCTATATTATTGATTTTGGAGGCTTTTGGGACCAGTTTCTACCTTTAGCAGAGTTCGCCTACAACAACAGCTACCAGTCCA
>MU691754.1:0-19061 GCA_026770625.1 Nicotiana glauca
ATTGCAATCAAAAATCATTTTTGTATTTTTTTTATTTTGGAATTAATTGCTTGGGGCAAAAATCGCGTGCTCACAGCCATTGCAAGACAGAAGAAAAGCCAAAAAACGGTTGCTAAGCCTGAAAAGTTCCCCATCAGACGGGAGTCTTGGTAGCCAGTCTTGCTATCCTTTCTGCGTCCAGATTATCCCAGGGTGTGATCCGGATGCTCTACCTTATTGTCTTACTTTTCGATGTAAACCTTTCTATTTTCAAAAAAATTAAAAAATCAAAAAAAAATCAAAAAAAAATCAAAAATCAAATGAAATTAATATTTCATTGTCCATGAATGTCTCTTTTTCTTAATCTTGTCATTTTTCTTATTCTATTCTCAGTTCTGTTAAATGCAGATTTCAATAACATGACATGCTTGCGGACTTCATACCCGGATCCCAAAATGCTGTCAGACTTCGAAATAATGAATCACGAGTCGAAATGCAAAGAAGATAAGTTTGAGGAAATAAAACAAAGAGTTGGAACAGCTGAAGGAAAATTGGTTCCAGAGTGTAAAGTTCCATACATTGCAACAAGAGTACTGCCAAAAGAGTGCATTGTACTTGGGCACGTCGAAGGAAATCTCCCTGAAATAACAATCAATGCAAATGCAGTGAAAAGGTACTATGTTGGATCCTCCGTATATTTCTAATAGGCTCTTGTTGGGATGACGAAGACGTTCATTCTCGCCACCCAAACACTATCAACCCTTTGCAAATCCTTTGAGCCGGCTCCCATTCTTTGATTACCCTCTTAAGAACCTGAAAGTGTTATTGAAAAATGAAATGAAAAAAAGAAGAAAAAGAAAAAGAAAAATACAAAAAGGGAAATAAAAGACAAAGAAACAAAGCAAAAAAAAAAAGAAAAAAAGAAAAAGAGAGAAAACAAAACAAAACGGAAAAACAAAAGAAAAAAACAGAAAAAACAAAAGAAAACCAGAAACAGAACTTCCTGAACTACGTTCTACTAGATTCCGAAAGGATACGTAGGCAGCCTCTCTCTGTGGTTCAGTCACACCAAAATAAAACTCCAAAGTTCTCCAAAAAGTGAAACTGGGGCAGATGTTATAATGGTTCGGCAATGATTTCGTCCGAAAGTTTCCAAAGTTGTAACTCAATACCAAATTCTTTTTACCCTCAAAACCCTGTTCAAGTCCTTCTGGTCAATCGACAAAGAGGTTCAAAATGGGAGGATAGAGTTACTTCGATCTGATACAACAAAACGAGAGAAATCAAATGAGAGAGTCTTATTGGTGAAAACCCACACGGTATGGTAAGCAGAGAAATTGAAATGAGAGAGTCTTGTTAGTGAAAACTCGCAAAGAGCACTATAAGGAGATGGTGTGAAGATAAATGAGAGAGGTCAGCTCGTGAAAACCCAAAAAGGGCGTTCCTGATTGAAAAGAGGATCCTCACAGCCACCGACGCCGACAAAGTCCTGGCAAAGTTTCTCAAATTTTTGAAGCAAAAGTTGTGATGAATTTATGAAAGTCGGACGGTTTACACAGATTTGGCATCCAGTCCATAAGGTATGTCATGTTCATTTAAGTCCGCATGTACTCCAGATAAATCTTTCCTTTCCCCGAAAGGGACACTTTTTGTTTTAAACTCATTCTCCATTCCATTGTTTATTTTCTTTGAATCCCTTTCAGTATAACACTGTTCCAAAACCGAGGCAAAGAAGAGATAGCAAGACTGATTTATAGGGCTTTCGTTTAACACGAGCTTATGTGCAAAAAGGCACCCAGCCTCATCAGGGGCATCAAGTCGACCCCGACAAGCCATGGCGGCCGATACTTCGAAATAAAAACTCTTGGAAGGAGAAAATCAAATTGAAGTGCCTATAAAGGCAAATGAAGCTGAAAAGGATGAGTCCCACGTGGCTAACTGTCTCAACAAAGGTTTGAAAAGCCAAGGTGCCCCAAATGCTCTGAAATTGAATTTGGAAGAAAGACGTCAAAAAATGAAAGGCATACGAAGGCGAAATAAAGTTGGAAAAGGTTATGTCCCACGCAACTAGCCGATGAAGCAAGTTTGAGGAGCCAAAAAGTTACCCAATGTTCCGAAGAGAAAACAAAGAAATAAAAGGAAACAAGTTAGAAGGGAAAAGCCACAAAGGCGAAATAAAGTTAAAAGCTGAAGTCTCACGTGACGAACCATCATGGCAAAGTCTTGAAAAGCCAAAGGTTCTTTAGGGCTAGAAATAAAATCGGTCCTCAGGGAACAAACAGTTGCAGTTGAGATCTTCATCAAAGAAGCTGGGCCGGGATCAAGTGATCAAAAACAATCAAGGCCACAAAACCAACAACCATTTCAAACTAACTATTGTTCTTTGTTTGAAAACAGGAAACATGTGCAATTCAAAGCAACCTTGCAAGAAGTTGGTGCAACCAAAAGAAACTGCGCAAGGGCTAAAAATGGCTCTGCAGCAATAATCAATCCAAAAGGGAAGTCTCCTTTAAGTTCTTTCCTGTATTTTTACTCATTTTTTTAAAAAAAACCCAAAAAAAAAGAATGATGAAAAAAAAGAAGAAAAATTCAAAATCATGGTAGCATAGGGCCTCCAATCTCTAGCTACATCCTATCCTACATAGGGCCCCGTTCCCTAGTTATCCCCGGCATAACCTGAGGACCTTTTTCCTTTTCTCCCTGCATAACCCGTGGACCTCCCTGGCATAACCCAGAGACCTTTTATCTTTTCTCCCAGCATAACCCGTGGACCTCCCTGGCATAACCCAGTACCTTTTTTTTTTCCTCTCGGCATAACCCGTGGACCTCCCAGGCATAACCCGAGGACCTTTTTCCTTTTCTCCTGGCATAACTCGTGGACATCCTTTGCATAACCCAGGGACCTTTTTTCTTTTTTTTTCCCGGCATAACCTGTAGACCTCTCTGACATAACCCAATGACCTTTTTTCTTTTTCTCCCGGCATAACCCGTGGACCTCCTTGGTATAACCCAGGGACCTTTTTTCTTTTCTCCCGGCATAACCCGTGGACCTCCCCGGCATAACCCGTGGACCTTTTTCGTTTTCTTCCCGGCATAACCTGTGGACCCTTTTCCTTTTCTCCCGGCATAACCCGTGGACCTACCTGGCATAACCTAATGACACTTTTTCTTTTCTCCCGGCATAACCCGTGGACCTCCCTGGCATAACCCAAGGACCTTTTTTTCTTTTCTCCCAGCGTAACCAATGGACCTCCCTGGCATAACCCAAGTACCTTTTTCTTTTATCCTGGCATAACCCGTGGACCTCCCCGGCATAAACCAAGGATCTTTTTTTTTTTTCCGGCATAACCCGAGACCTCCCTAGCATAACCCCAGGATCTTTTTTCTTTCTTCCCTGGCATACCCCAAGGACTTTTTTTCTTCTCCCGGCATAACCTGTGGACCTCCCTGGCATAACCCGTGGACCTCCTGGGTATAACCCAGGGACCTTTTTTCTTTTCTCCCGGCATAACCCGTGGACCTCCTGGGTATAACCCAGGGACCTTTTTTCTTTTCTCCCGGCATAACCCGTGGACCTCCTGGGTATAACCCAGGGACCTTTTTTCTTTTCTCCCGGCATAACCCGTGGACCTCCTGGGTATAACCCAGGGACCTTTTTTCTTTTCTCCCGGCATAACCCGTGGACCTCCTGGGTATAACCCAGGGACCTTTTTTCTTTTCTCCCGGCATAACCCGTGGACCTCCTGGGTATAACCCAGGGACCTTTTTTCTTTTCTCCCGGCATAACCCGTGGACCTCCTGGGTATAACCCAGGGACCTTTTTTCTTTTCTCCCGGCATAACCCGTGGACCTCCTGGGTATAACCCAGGGACCTTTTTTCTTTTCTCCCGGCATAACCCGTGGACCTCCTGGGTATAACCCAGGGACCTTTTTTCTTTTCTCCCGGCATAACCCGTGGACCTCCTGGGTATAACCCAGGGACCTTTTTTCTTTTCTCCCGGCATAACCCGTGGACCTCCTGGGTATAACCCAGGGACCTTTTTTCTTTTCTCCCGGCATAACCCGTGGACCTCCTGGGTATAACCCAGGGACCTTTTTTCTTTTCTCCCGGCATAACCCGTGGACCTCCTGGGTATAACCCAGGGACCTTTTTTCTTTTCTCCCGGCATAACCCGTG
Source organism: Nicotiana glauca (assembly GCA_026770625.1). Taxonomy (NCBI): domain Eukaryota; kingdom Viridiplantae; phylum Streptophyta; class Magnoliopsida; order Solanales; family Solanaceae; genus Nicotiana; species Nicotiana glauca. Next base: position 4,157 of record MU691754.1, read on the forward strand.
GACCTCCTGGGTATAACCCAGGGACCTTTTTTCTTTTCTCCCGGCATAACCCGTGGACCTCCTGGGTATAACCCAGGGACCTTTTTTCTTTTCTCCCGGCATAACCCGTGGACCTCCTGGGTATAACCCAGGGACCTTTTTTCTTTTCTCCCGGCATAACCCGTGGACCTCCTGGGTATAACCCAGGGACCTTTTTTCTTTTCTCCCGGCATAACCCGTGGACCTCCTGGGTATAACCCAGGGACCTTTTTTCTTTTCTCCCGGCATAACCCGTGGACCTCCTGGGTATAACCCAGGGACCTTTTTTCTTTTCTCCCGGCATAACCCGTGGACCTCCTGGGTATAACCCAGGGACCTTTTTTCTTTTCTCCCGGCATAACCCGTGGACCTCCTGGGTATAACCCAGGGACCTTTTTTCTTTTCTCCCGGCATAACCCGTGGACCTCCTGGGTATAACCCAGGGACCTTTTTTCTTTTCTCCCGGCATAACCCGTGGACCTCCTGGGTATAACCCAGGGACCTTTTTTCTTTTCTCCCGGCATAACCCGTGGACCTCCTGGGTATAACCCAGGGACCTTTTTTCTTTTCTCCCGGCATAACCCGTGGACCTCCTGGGTATAACCCAGGGACCTTTTTTCTTTTCTCCCGGCATAACCCGTGGACCTCCTGGGTATAACCCAGGGACCTTTTTTCTTTTCTCCCGGCATAACCCGTGGACCTCCTGGGTATAACCCAGGGACCTTTTTTCTTTTCTCCCGGCATAACCCGTGGACCTCCTGGGTATAACCCAGGGACCTTTTTTCTTTTCTCCCGGCATAACCCGTGGACCTCCTGGGTATAACCCAGGGACCTTTTTTCTTTTCTCCCGGCATAACCCGTGGACCTCCTGGGTATAACCCAGGGACCTTTTTTCTTTTCTCCCGGCATAACCCGTGGACCTCCTGGGTATAACCCAGGGACCTTTTTTCTTTTCTCCCGGCATAACCCGTGGACCTCCCTGCCATAACCCTAGGACCTTTTTTCTTTCCTCCCTGGCATAACCCAAGTACCTTTTTCTTTTATCCTGGCATAACCCGTGGCCCCCCCCGGCATAAACCAAGGATCTTTTTTTTTTTTTCCGGCATAACCCGTGGACCTCCCTGCCATAACCCTAGGACCTTTTTTCTTTCCTCCCTGGCATAACCCGTGGACCTCCTTGGCATAACCCAAGATCCTTTTTCTTTTATATCGGCATAACCCGTGGACCTTCCTGGCATAACCCGTGACCTTTTTCTTTTTTTCCGGCATAACCCGTGACCTCCCTAGCATAACCCCAGGATCTTTTTTCTTTCTTCCCTGGCATAACCCAAGGACTTTTTTTCTTCTCCCGGCATAACCTGTGGACCTCCCTGGCATAACCCAAGGACCTTTTTTCTTTCCTCCCGGCATAACCCGTGGACCTCCCCGGCATAATCCGAGGACCTTTTTTCTTTTCTCCCGGTATAACCCGTGGACCACCCCGGCATATCCCGAGGACATTTTTCCTTCCCTCCCTGGCATAACCCGAGGACCTTTTTCCTTTTCTCCTGGCATAACACGTGGACCTCCTTGGCATAACCCAGGGACCTTTTTTCTTTTTCTTTTTCTCCTAGCATAACCCGTGGACCTCCCGGTCATAACCCGAGGACCTTTTTCCTTTTCTCCCGGCATAACCCCTAGACCTCCTTGGCATAACCCAGGGACCTTTTACTTTTCTTCCGGCATAATCTGATGATTTTCCCGGCATAACCCGAGGGCCTTTTTCTTTTCCGGCATAAACCGGTCAGCTTTCCAGCATAACCTGGCAATCCTCCTAATTTAGGGCTTCACTGTCAAAGATACACAATCCTGATTTTTTGTTGCTTTCAATATAGAAATAGTTTAGATTTTTGTTGCAAATAACTCACGGAATATTTCTAGTAAAAATTGGAGCAGAAAAATTTCGTTCATTCGTTTGTTTGTTTTGGTGTTTGAGCAGGTTTTACCTCGAGGCACAGGATTCAAGATGACCAAAAGAATGAGTCTCAATCTAGAATAAAAAAAAGAAGAAAAGAACAAAAAGAAGTGAAGTTAGAGTACTAAGCCGGAGAAAGACGCGGACTGCCCAAGATATGATTGAAGTCACAAGCTTCGCATGTCCCACCTTGATCCAAAGCTAAAGAAAGAACCAACACCTACAGTTGATGAGCATCAAGATTCAGATCGGAGTGTGCAGCAAGAGCTAGCCAAGACTTAAGATCAAGCTTCAAGAGATTTATTGATCGGAATATTATAACTCGTAGTTGATAGGCTTAGCTAGCTTAGTTTTTTATTTTCCATTTTGGTGTAATAAAGAGCTCAGCAAGCAGAAACAACAGCAACAGTAGTGAAATCACAGCTTTCTGGTAGTACCAGCTACCAAAACTTCCAGAACTATACTGACTTGATTCCTTTATAGTCAAGGATATGTAGGCAACCTCTGAAGCAAGGTTTGGTTAGACTCTTTCAACAAATGCTTCTCCTGGAGTTTCAAACGGGCAAAAATCCCTCGTAATTGCTTATTTTATCTTTGCCAATAATCCTTCATGTCTCTGAGCTAAGAGGGGCAGCTATGAGCATGTGCTTTTTGCCATACATAAAATACTACTACAACATCTAAGAAAAAAAAATTTTTACTAATTATTGGCCAGTTTTAGGATATTTGTAGATTTTTATTAATTGTTTACATTTTTCTTGCTTGTTTAATTTTTATTCAAATCATAAAAATATCAAAAATATTATGCATTACATTTAGAATTTATTTTTTTTACTTTTAGAATTAATCAGTAATTACTTATTTTATAAATTTTGAAAATTACAAAAAATAGCTCATTTTCACATTTTTTGTCTTTAATTTTTAGTTTGTTGATTTTTCACTTTTACTATATATTTAGGTAATGTTTATAATTTTTATAATTATTTAATTACTTTAATTACATATTTTTATATAATTTAGGATTTTTTTTATTATTAGATTTTTTAATTTTTAAAAAAAGAAAAGTAAATTTAGAAATAAAAGAAGAATTAGAAAAATGATTACATTTCTTGAAATTGGGCCATTCTTTACCCCAAATTTGGCCCAAGACTAATTACCAACATTCCAGCCCAATTATGTTAGCCCAATACCCATTCCCTACCATTAAAATAACCCTAGCTCTATTTTGATCTAGCTAAGACCTAAGGACCTGGATCACATTTTTAGATATTTTTGGAGACCCCTTGAACAACGTCACTATTCTCTGGAAAAGAGCAGGAGCAAGGGCGGAGCTATAGTTGTGGGTGCGGGTTCGGGCGAATCCAGTAACTTTTCCTGAGACTCTATATTTGTATTGAAAAGTTTATTAAATTATATATATATATATATATATATATATATATATATATATATATATATATATATATATATATATATATATATATATATGTATATATATATATATATATTATTGCCGAACCCAGTAACAATGGTAGTCTGGGTTCAATGGCAATGGGGTTTGGGTTCGCTGGCTAACGCCCGAGTTCGATTCTCTATGAAAGCAATGTTATTTTATTATTTTTATATTATTTTTAGAAAGCACAAACTAATTGAGTAAACCATTTGGTATAATTCCCAGATAACTCCCCTTACTTTCCCCTAAAGTAATATTTTTAATACATTAGCTTTTTTCCTTCTCATAAACAAAAGACAAAACTCCTCTAAAGTAACATTTTAAATACACTAGCTTTTTTCTTTCTAATAAAAAAAGACAAAACTCTAATTCACAAAAAAATCCAATGACAACTCCCCTTACTTTCCTCTAAAGTAACATTTTTAATACACTAGATTTTTTCTTTCCAATAAACAAAATACAAAACTCTAAACAAAAACAGACGTCTTCCAATTCCAAACAAGGACGAAATCAAAATTCCCAAATAAAAAAAAAAATTAGGGTTCTGCTAATATATTATGTGACCGTATGACTCTGTCTCTATTGATTGACTTTTGTTGCTAGGGTTCTGCCTCTATTGATCACCGGCACTGCTACCACAATCAGCCGGAACCGGATGCCTTCCAACTCTCGCAGTGTATGCTCTTTCTCCCTTAGAAGTTATACCCTATTTTTCTTCTTCAACTCATTTTTTCTGATTTTTTTCTTCATGTTTTCCTCTTATATTTGATAATTTATAAGAAATATAATTTTTAATCTTTGATTCTAGGGTTTCCCCACATTTTGAACTTCATTCTCTTTGTCAATTTGTGCTTTTGGTTCTTCCAAACTTTCAAACTGGAAGTCTGTCGACAGACAAGATATGTGGTTGTTGTTCTGCTTTCTTGTTTTTAGTTTCTTAGTGAGACTAACTTACATCCACATGGAGTGGTCTTATACCCTTATTAAGAAGAAAACATTCATATGTAGTCAGGGACGGAGCTATAGTAGAGCTACTGCTACAGTAGTAGAAAATCAGTGACTTTTTTCGAGACCCTGGATTTGTAATTTAGAACCCATACACCTTAAATCCTAGCTCCGCTTCTGAACAGGAGATTAAGAAAATTTGAACCCTCCCAAAAACAGAGAAACGTCGCTCTCTCTTGGTCCTCAACGGAACAGACCTTTCTTCTTGAGGGATTTCTTCTTCTTCTTCTTCTTCTTCTTCTTCTTCTTCTTCTTCTTCTTCTTCTTCTTCTTCACTCCTCACTCATGCAACCCACACACACGAAAATCACACAAAAGCAGGCTGCAAATTCTGGACTTCAGATTTGAAAATTTGAAGTTATTCTCAAAGTTCAAAAATATATGAAGAAAAGTCCTGCAATTGAAGATTAGATTTCAGATTTTAAAATCCTAATGAAAAAGAGTTTTAGACAAATAAAAAGGAAAAAATAAGGAAAAGGAAGTTGTAATTTGAGAGATTGGCTTCAAATCCTTCCAGTTTTGACATCGATTCCCTGGGCTTGTTAAAGAGTTTCATCGCTGTCAAGTTTCGACTCGTTTGTCGTTGGTCTGTTGCTGTATCTAATTGTTCCAGGTCATTGACTTCAGCTCTTGCTTGGTTTTTCTAGTTGTTTTACTGCTGATTAAGGCATTTACTTCAAATCTCCAACAATGTAATTGCTATAATTATTAATTAAAATTGTCAAAATTTACTGTAATCGATTCATTTACATGTCTGTTGCGTGTTTTTTATGGAATTGTAACTCACAGCTACTCTTTGCTTCATAACTATGATTGTGTTTTTGTTGTTTCTCTTTCTTTGTAGTAAACTTTGCTTTTTGATTGTTCCTCCATATTATTAATAGCCTGCCAAGTAGTGAATAACTAAAAAGTAAAAATAGCTCGCAAATTCAAAGGATGAATTGCTTGGGGCATATAATTTTTTATACTCCATTTTAAAAGAAAAGCTAGGAGGAGAAAGCTAGTTTATGAGAAAAACTTAAAATAGTTTTCTTTATATGCTTATAAAATATTTATGGCATATAAAGATTCACTCATTCACTTGTTTGGATTTGAAGAAAAACAATTCAAAGAGTAAGTTTGGCAATTGACTTATCTTATCCATGGTTTGATCGTTTTTTTTTTTTGGAAAAATCAACTTAGACGAAATCTTGCAAATAATTGGAACAAGGTTTTATCTTGAAAAGGTTTGAAGTTTTGTCTGTTAGTATTTGGGTAAAACCAAAGAATGGGAACAAGGGATAATCGTTCTATTTTGGCATTTTGCAGCAAAAGAATTTCCACATTCCAAATTCTTAGTTTTCAAAACTCTTTGTACTGTTCGTCTTCTGAATCCCGTTATTTTCCTTTCATTATTTTGAATTTCTTGGAATTTACAAGCTCCTTCAAATATTAATTATCTGTGTTTAAATTTGATCTACCAAATACCAAAAAGTAACCCCTCTTTGCAGTAATTGCATAGTATATAAGGTCTTTATGAAAGGTGTTTTAATGTAGTTTGAAGTAGATTATATTGCTCATCATGGTCTAAAATAATCTCAAAGTTAGCCTAGAATAATAATTATCAAATATCGTAGTTTGCTTTACGCTTGATTTAGACTAGTATTGTGATTATGTATACGTTCGCGTAACATAATTGCGAATTTAATCCTAAAAATGACTCGAGGGATGCGTTCATGCAACTTCAACCAAACTTTCTTAATAATAATTAAGTGTTATTAATCGTGGACACGTTCGCGTTACATGATTTTGACGCGCCAAAAGAAAAGAGTATATGTATGCGTAACTCAACTCTTTAATTACGAATATATCAAGTGATTAAAAGCGGTTAAAAGATAATTACATGTAGGTCCTAAAAATGAGTAGTTAAACAATTAAGACAAATATAAATTGCTAAGCGACCGTGCTAGAATCACGGAATCCGGAGGTGCCTAACACCTTCCCTCGATTTAACATAATTCCTTATTCAGAATTTCTGGTTCGCAGACTCTTTAAAAATAAAACTTCCTCGATTTGGGATTTAAAATAAATTGATGACTTGGGATACCGTAATTTATTCCAAGTGGCAACTCTGATAAATTAAATAATCCCAACTTGAACAATGTCACTTTAATTGAAAAAACTCCCTTATACCTTTCGGGGTGTAAAAAAGGAGGTGTGACACCATATACTACCTGAGTAAGAATTTCACACCTTACGAAGCACGGTACTCCCTGCCGGAACACACTTGCTGTGCTTTGACTTGGACAGCTCAGAAATTTAGGCACTACTTCCGCGCCTATACTACCTACCTCATATCCAGGATGGACCCTCTGAAGTATATATTTTAGAAACCAATGCCGACCGGGAAGTTGGCTAAGTGGCAGATACTACTAAGTGAGTTCGATATTGTCTACGTAACTCAAAAGGCGGTCAAGGGACAAGCATTGGCGTATCACCTTGCAAAAAATCCAGTGGGAGGAAAGTACGAACCTTTGAAAACATATTTTCCTGATGAAGAAGTGTCATTCGTAGGTGAAGACATTACCGAAGCATATGATGGTTGGAGGATGTTCTTCATTGGAGTTACAAATTTCAAAACAGTAGGCATTGGGGCAATGTTGGTATTAGAAATGGGTCAGCATTATCCGGTATCTGCTAAACTCAGATTTTCCTGCACCAACAATATGGCAGAGTATGAAGCCTGCATACTAAGACTCAACATGACGGTCGACATGAACATTCAGGAGCTGCTGGTGATTGGTGATTCAGATTTGCTTGTGCACCGGGTACAAAGAGAATGAGCCACCAAGAATTCCAAGATATTGTCGTATTTGCACCATGTGCAGGAATTGAGAAGAGGTTCACGAAGATAAAATTCCAATATATGCCCATAATTCAGAATGAGTTTGTCGATGCATTGGCCACTTTGTCATCTATGATACAACATCCAGATAAGAATTATATTGATCTCATTCTGGTGAAGATCTATAATCAGCTGACATATTGTGCTCATGTTGAAGAAGAAATGGATGGAAAGCCTTGGTTCCATGACATCAAGGAGTACTTATCGAAAAGAGAATACCCAGAGCATGCAAATCACACTCAGAAATGCGCACTTCAGAGATTGTCAAATCACTTCTTCCATGGCGGAGGGAACTTGTACAGAAGAACTCCTGATTTGGGTTTACTAAGGTATGTCGATGCAAAGGAAGCTTCTAAGCTACTTGAGGATGTGCATGCCGGGACCTGTGGCCCACACATGAATGGTTTCGTCTTAGCTAAGAAGATACTCAGGGCAGGTTACTTTTGGATGACCATGGAGAAAGATTACATCCAGTACATCTGCAAATGCTTTCAATGTCAAGTGCATGTCGATATCATAAAAGTGCCACCGAATGAGCTCAATGCAACAAGCTCACCTTGGCCATTTGCTGCCTGGGGAATGGATGTCATCGGTTTGATCGAGCCCACTACTTTGAATGGGCACAGATTTATTCTAGTGGCTATTGATTACTTCACAAAATGGGTAGAGGTTGCATCTTACAAAAGCTGTAACCAAGAAAGTCGTCGCAGACTTTGTCAAATATTGTATATTTGTCAATTCGGAGTCCCCGAGTCCGTTGTTGCTGCCAATCTCAACAGTGATCTAATGAAAGCCATTTGTGAAACTTTCAAAATCAAGAACAAGAATTCCATAACCTACATACCTCAGATGAACGGAGCCGTAGAAGCTGCCAACAAAAACATCAAGAAGATACTAAGGAAAATGGTAGAGAACCACAAGCAATGGCACGAGAAGTTAGCTTTTGCTTTATTGAGTCTAATCCTTGCCTCCACATCCGCATGAGGCTAATCCTTGCCTCCACACCTGCATGGGGTTAATGCCTGCCTCCCTATTTGTATGAGGCTAATCCTTGCCTCCACACCTGCATGGGGTTAATGCCTGCCTCCCTATTTGTATGAGGCTAATCCTTGCCTCTATATATCTGCATGAGGCTAATCCTTGCCTCCATATTTGCATGAGGCTAATCCCTGCCTCCATACCTGCATGAGGCTAATCTTTGCCTCCCTATATGCATGAGGCTAATCCTTGCCTCCATATCTGCGTGAGTTTAATCCTTGCCTCCATATCTGCATGTGGCTAATCCTTGCCTCCACATATTCATGAGGCTAATCCCTACCTCCTTACTTGCATGAGGCTAATCCTTGCCTCCATATATGCATGAGGCTAATCCTTGCCTCCATATTTGTATGAGGCTAATCCTTGCCTCTATATTTGCATGAGGCTAATCCTTGTCTCCCTATTTGCATGAGGCTAATCTTTTACTCCATACATGTATGAGGCTAATCCTTGTCTCCCTATTTGCATGAGGCTAATCTTTTACTCCATACCTGTATGAGGCTAATCCTTGCCTCCCTATTTGCATGAGGCTAATCCTCGCCTCCCTATTTGCATGAGGCTAATCCTTGCCTCCATACCTGTATGAGGTTAATCCTTGCCTCCACATTCACACGGGACTGAGCACTGTCCCTTTTTGCACAAATGTTGCTCTATTTGTAGCACTATCTATTTGCTTTTCAATTGGGCTAAGCTTTGCCCTCCATTTCACAAGACTAAGCCTTGTCTTGTTAACGTCATGTTATTGTATATCATGGGATGAAATATCGCCAATCTATCCAAAGTCGTCATAGTCTAAAAGGCATCATCCTCATAGACGAAAGACACCATGTTATGGTCTGAGGATCCCTTAAATTTGCATATCATTATTCAAAGGTGTCATGGTTCGAAGGCACTATTTGTCATGGACCAAGAACATTATTTGATGGCCTGCAAATCCCTCACTAAACAATTCATGGCCCAGGACGACATGGTCTAATGACGTCATCTTTAACCGTCCAAAGACAACTTTCATGGTCCAAAAGAGAATATGCATCATGTTTAAATTTTCGCACAAGTACATGTTCGTAGCATCTTTTTATCTGCAGGTGATCAGTAAGAAACTGCTATCCTAGTAGGAACAATTTCACTCCAATTCCTTCAACTGTCCCGAAACTCAACCGCTCACCATAGCTGCTTCGACACCTCGTGTCCGCTCTCGCAATGACTTCATCGGCATATTCCGCCGATTAATCTAGAGCTACTCATGAACTGATTTTTGTAAAACTAGGGATATATAGGCAACTCGAAAATCGGAGTCCGACCTCTATTTTAATGCATCCCGCTGGTCAAAATTGACCATCATTTCTTTACCTGAAAACTCTTTCATCCTTCCCAGATAAAGAGGGGGAGCTGTTAATACCTAATTTTTCCCTATATACTTTTAATACACATATATATACTTTCAAAATAGCACGTATACATATATAAACATGCACAAGATTTTTTTTTATAATTTTTCTATAATTTGAAAGGCTTTAAATTGATTTATTTCTTCCACTTTTACTTTAAAAATTTCCAATAATTATCCCTGAAATTATTGTTGTGGTAATTTAGCCATATAAGTCCTATATTTATGTCAAAATATTGATTAAGTATTTTAGTGCATTTTTTATAATTGCATTTGCATTTTTTAAGCTAATTTGCATAGATTTGCAATACTAGTCTTATTAACGCATAATTTTATTTTTGATGCATAAAATGATCTTCTATATTTTTAAAATATTAAATAGCTATTTTAAATTATTTTAGAACTCAAAATTATTTTTTGGAAATTATTTATTAATAAATTATATAGGGTTAAAATAGCTATATAAATTATATAGGGTTAAAATAGCTATATAAAACTTAGCCAAATTTATTTCAATTTCAACCTAAATTTCACCCAATACCCCAGCCTAATTTCTAATTGAATTACCCGACCCAGGCCCCAAACATATCTTACATGACCCAGGCCTCCTTAATCCTGACCGCTGATCTCTGAGATCAACGACCGTATTTGTTGTTACCATTTTTAATTCCAAATGACTCCCAAACCTAATTCATTCTACAACCCATCCCGCCGCCCTCAAAATCCTCTCTCCTCTCAAAACACTCTCAACCTAAACCCTATTCTTCAAACGTCGATCTCCCATCTCCGGTCATCTCCAGTGATCTCTCATCATCTCTCAAGTATCCAATGGCTTCTCTCATGTCATTCCTGTATTCTCTAAAGCCCTCAAGGGCCCAGGTCCATGCAGACTTGTATTCTAGGGGTTCATCTCTTGCTTGTTCCTGGCTATTCCAGTATGATTTAAAGCGAAATCATTCTATAGTTGCTACGATCTATGATTTTCTAGACAGGTTCCTTCATCTCTGCATGGTCCTCTTTCGAAACCCTAATTTCTTTTCTATACCTCCTACATCTGTACAGATCTAGGACTATTTGAGTTTGTTTCTTGAATGTTTTACACTATTCTTGAGGTTCTTTACAAGAATCATATGATTTCAGGTGTTTTTTCATCTTCTTCTAAAATTAGGATTTTCGGAACTTCTTTTTACAACTTTGTTTAAATGATTCTTTGTGTTTAAACTTCTATTGCTCACTTAGTTTGACTGATTCTATGAGTTTTCTACAACTTTAACTTGCCTATGCTGAAAGCCCTAATTTTTTAGGGTTCTTAGTTTAGTTTTTGTGTATTAGCATGACTAATCAGTTTTCGTTTTAAGTTTCTGTGATTTCTCGTGACTGTCTTGCCTTGATATGCTTCTATTGATTTTCTTAGCCTAAACTTACACTAATTCTATGTTCTTGTGTTCATCTTGACTATTCACATCAAGACTTGCCTCTTTCTTATTGAATCAGTATTGTTTAACTTTCTTTTTTGCTAGAGTTATGTGCTTATTCTTGACTATCCATGTTTTACCTTATTTATATGCTAAACATGCTGACTCTTTTCATGACTTTCTCTTTGATTGATTCTGAATTTCTTGTTTCTTGGTTTGATTTGAACACTTTCCCTTAAACCTTCGATTCTTACCTTTCTAGTCAATTTAATTGATTTGCTTGCCTTAATTAATTTTTTCTTACCTTGTCTGCGTTGTTACTTGATTCTTACTGATTATTTCATTAATTAGAATTTTTTGAATCTAACCCTAATTACCTATTCTATACTTGCACTATTTGAAGTCTTTCCTTATTTGTTATACTCCAGCTATGTATGATTTCTTTCCTTACTTGTCACCTGCTCTTTACCGTTTGAATTAATTTCCTTAATTAAGGGAGTACTCTAACTGATTTTACTCTGAGTTCTATAATTAAAGAACAATTTTGATTCTTAGCTTATTTTAACTAGATTTCAAACTACTATATATATATATTGCTCTCTTCTACAGTCTTAGACACACAGACATTAGCTCACATCTCTCTCACACTCAAAAGCTATTCTGTTTTTTTTATTACTTACTATTGTTACTAAATTAGCTGGCTGCAAGCCAAGGCTAATTATTGCACTCTCCTGTTCTTTATATTTCGTTTACTCTCTTTGTTGGTATGTTCTGATTTTAAATTCAAGTTCTCAAACCAATGTGTTTCATACTGCTTTAGTTTATTATATTCCTATTCTGTTTCTATCTATGTTTTTGTTGTTCAACATGTAATTGACCTATTACTTCACCTAGTCATGTCTTATGACTTCTAGAATTAGCATGTCTTATGAACTTGTAGTCTGTTTAAATTTGACTCTACCTTGTTTTGAATGTTTGTTCACTTACTATCTAGTCTCTAGTGTGAACCTTTCTTTGCAAAGTAATTTTGTTTCTCCAAGTTTTTTGACTCCATGTTGGTTTTGGAATTCTTATTGTGTTGTATCATTTGCTATCCCTAATCCCATGAACCCCCTGAAGCACCTTTGTTCTATAACTATGTTCTAAATAGCACCCCTGAATCCATGCCTTATTGTTTGCACAATTGGCCACCCCTTAATGGCAGACAATGCTATTTACTTGTATTGTGTGTTCCCAACCCCAATTACCCATGTATGAAAGTTTGTTATTTGAGTGTTGCTAAGCCTGTTTTGGCTTTATGTGTCATATGATGTTACACAACTCTTGTTAAAAACTATTTTACTGAACAATTCTCATATTTATAAAACTACTTCTACTAAGTCTTTTCAAGTACGACTTTCCTATTAAAACTTTTTCAAAACCATGTCAAGCACTCCCACTCTACTCTTAGGTCCTTAAGTTCTACCCCTCCAGTGTGTGACTGCCTTGGGATCCCTATGAGATCCCTCTGAACTCTGATGCACTGGAGTTGGCTCTTCCACATTGTACTTACTCAATTCTAGTTATAAAGTTCAGGTGTGAGTGTAACGACCCGGCCGGTCATTTTTAGAATTTATGCCCCGATCCCCTATTAACTGCTTTCCCTAAGTTCATTTCTGCTATTTTGATTTGCCGGGACGTTCGGTGTTAGGATTCGGAGTGTTTTGGGACACTTAGTCCCTAAATGAGAGCTTAAGAGTTGAAAATGTTCCGTATTCAGAACAGTGTGAGGACGACCTCGGAATGGAAATCTGATGGTTCCGTTAGCTCCGTTAGGTGATGTCGGGGTTGGGAGCGTATTCGGAATGTTATTTGGAGGTCCGTAGCTCATTTAGGATTGAAATGCCGAAGTTTGAATTTTTAAAGTTTCTGTTCCGATAGTGAGGTTTTGATCCGAGGGTTGGATTTGAATTCTAGAAGTTGTTGTAGCTCCATCATGTCATTTGGGATATGTGTGCAAAATTTCAGGACATTCAGACGAGGTTTGGTTAGGTTTTTGATCGAAAGCGTATTTGGTTAGAATTTGAAGTTCTTAGGCTTGAATTCTTGATTTAATCGGTTTTCCGATGTTGTTTGAGGTGTTTTGAGGATTGGTACAAGTTTGAATAAGGTAATAGGTGGTATTGGTGCTTTTGGTTGGAGTCCCGGGGGTCCCGGAGGTCCCGGGATGATTTCGGATGCTCAACGGGTTAGTTTTGGAAGTTAGAAAGAAATTTGCAGCAGGCCTTCTATTGTTTTCGCTTCTGCGGCTTGGAACCGCAGAAGCGGTACTGCATAAGTGTCCTTCGCACCGCAGAAGTGAGTTGGCCCCTTTTTCATCCGAGACCGCAGAAGCGGTCAACTATCCGCAAAGGCGGAGCCGCATAAGAGGTTATAAGTCCGCAGAAGCAGACTCCGACCCTTTAAGTGAAAATCGCAAAAGCGGTGGTTTGTCCACATAAGCGGGACCGCAGAAGTGGTCCCTGGACCGCAAAAGCGAAAATCGCTGTCCAGAAATACCAAAATCGAGGGTTAAATTTCAAAAGTTGGAAAATCAATTTTGAGCTTGGGCAAGGGTGATTCTGAGAGGATTTTGAAGAGGAGATTATTGGGTAACATTTCTATGATCCTTTCTAGTTATATTCCATCATTTAGTAGTTAAATCCACCTTTTAAATTCGAATTAAGGATCAAAAATGGAAGAATTTGGGTGAAAATTCATTGACTAAACTATTGGGTTTTGAGGGGGCATTCGACCTCCAATTTCTGAGATTTTTATATGGTTAGACTCGTGAGAGTACGAGGTTTTTGAAAATGTTAAAATTATTTGGTTCCGAGACGTTGGCTTGATGGGCGTTTTGGTCATTTTACCTATTTTTGTGCCTTAGTTTTAATTTCAATAGTGGAATCAGTTGATTGCAATATTATTTACGATTTGTAATTGAATTGAATAGATTTGGGCCATTTGGAGTCGGATACTCGTGGCAAGGGTATCGTTCCCTATTTGATTTCGCACCGGTTCGAGGTAAGTGGCTTGCCTAACCTTGTGTGGGGGACTTCGTCCCTTAGGATGTGATAATTGGTAATTTATTGCCTTGTACGTGAGGTGACGAGTGCGTAATTGAGCAAATTGTTGAAACCCGGATTTTTACTTAAATACTTGATTTGGATTCTCTTTCATATTTTCCTTACTTTACTTGCCTTTGTAGCCTGTGCTAGCGTAGAAGAGCATGTTTAATTGATCCAAGCTGCCTATTTGTTTAAACTGTCTTAACTGTGATTACGTGGAGCATGTTAGGCCAGTATTATTTGATGCCTTGTATTTTTGTACTTAAAGTTCTGAATAATTCACTGATGTTGGTTGCGCATTTACATTGGGACTACGGATGCAGATTCCGGGAGTTCCCCCCTTGTTGTTTACTTTGGGACTACGGGACAATATCTTGGGAGATCCCCCTGCATTTTACTTTGGGACTACGGGTTTGATTCCCGGGAGATCCCCCTGCACTTTTATTTTGGGACTACGGGACGGTATCCCGGGAGATTCCCCTGCACACTGATGATTGGATTACGGGATGGTATCCCGGGAGATTTTTTGATATTGAAATGAGATTTGGACTACGGGATGGTATCCCGGGAAGTTCCATTGGACAGTTGAGAAAAGGGCTACAAGACGGTATCCTGGAAGACCCTCGTCGGTATTCTTGTAATTTTGCTGTATTTACTCTGTGTTT
>MU691754.1:37159-58302 GCA_026770625.1 Nicotiana glauca
AAAATGCACATGATGCAAACAAACGTTCCTACTAGGGATCCGACATGAGGCTTTGTTATTCTAAGTTAACATCCTGTTGGAGAAAGTATCTAGACTGGCTTACTCGAGCGGACAACTCGAGCCGAGGAGGGTCAGTGTACCGGTAGCATTGCTTTCCGGCTTAACTGGTAGTGCTCCCTGCCTAAAACATGGGTGACTAAAATCCTTCACCGGGTGCCAAGCACCTCGGCTATCTCAAAAAAAGCAGGCTATGTCAAGCAAATGCCCAATTTTAATTTCAAGAAGACTCAGAGGAGTAATGGGTATAGGCACAGTTTATATACAGTTCACAAAATATCAAAGCGGTGGAAGCAACATTTAGCACATTAAGACCAACATATAATAAAGATCAGATAATAAATAAGCCAAATACAACAATTATTCAAAGCTCGAATTCTTAAACCCTGAACCAGTGGTTCTGGGTTTGTCATCCCCAGCAGAGTCGCCAGAGCTGTCACACCTCCTTTTTACCGCACCCACCCCGAAGGATAAATGTATAAGGGAGTTTTTCCAATTTAAAGTGACATTATTCGAAATGGGATTATTTATTCTTTTCAGAGTCGCCACTTGGGAAAGGTTTGACTTTCGGTGTCCCAAGTCACCGGTTTATCTTGAATCCCAAATCAAGGAAATTTTCGACTTTCCAAATGAAGTCTGCGAACCAAAAATTCTAAGTAAGGAATTCTGTTGACCCGAGGGAAGGTGTTAGGCACCCTCGGATCCCGTGGTTCTAGAACGGTCGCTTAAATTGTTGTAATGACTAAATATTTGATTTTTAAAACATGTTATAACTTATGTGCTTTTGTTAACATTAACCCGCTTTTATTATCATTTTTTGATAGAATTGCAACGTCATGAAAACATGTCTCGAACCACGTCGCAACCAATGCACCCGTGGTTGTTGACATATTTCGACTCCGTTAAGATTTGGATTTGGGTCACATAAATGTGCACCCGAGTTTGGGAAGGTAATATTATTAACATGCGCGCCTAAAGCGAATACACGTTTATTAACTTTGGGGAAGACCGTGAAATTTGCTAAACGGTCTATCCCGAATTTCTATGTATTTTTATTTAAGCAATTATTGGGGGGACCACAATTTTGTTTTTGCTTTGGCGAGGCAATGTCCTAAAGCGACTATGTTTTCCTATTTCTCGTCCGTCTCTAAAAATGAAAGAAGAAAAGTTCCTAATTTATTACATGCTTTAAACTTATTAAAATTGAGCTTCGAAAGTGAGTCGTTAAATCTGAAAACGATACAATAAGGGCAGTCAGTTAACAATTATGGGCCCATGTCTAATGTATAAGGGGTGAAACTGGACCTGGGCCATCCTTTTTCGGATGTTGGGCCTAGCTAAATGATTATACGCATGTTCGAACTGTAAGAATCCGACATGAAAGTGATATCTAATGAAACCTTTTTTTTTTCTTTCACGAATTTAGATAGGCGAGTTGTTAACTAAAATGGTTTAACCTATTGAATAATCAACCCAAGGCTTGATGTGTATTTGGAACATGCTATTAGTCCTTTAAAACTAAAAAAAAACTACGGGGAAAAGTTTACAACTTAAACTGCTATAGGATGGTGTCCAGTTACACATAGCCAACAACTACCTGATTCTAGTGAAGGCAACTAGCTAACATGTATACAACCGAAATTCAGTATATAACTAGAGTTTACATGGGGAGTGCATATAATGTTCTAAATATTGACAGTAAAGAAAAGAATAGACTACATTAAACTACAACTTCAAATCTTTCCCATTTTTTTTCATTCATGCTTCGAGTAGCTTTACAAGATATACCAGCGTATCAGTTTATGTACCTGGTATTTGGAAAAGCAAAGAAGTAGAGGAAGATCAGTAGGAGCAACAGTAATGTAAGCGGCAACACAGCAACACAGATTCAGCAACACAGCACAACCAGTAGCAAACAGTAGCAGAAATCCCAGGAAAGATTTAAAAACCAAGCAGGAAAACCCAGGAACTTTCAAACCAGCAGAAGACCAAGACACTCAACTGAAACAGTGTTAAAAAATCCAACAAAAAACCCAGTAGCAGGTTCCACCACCAAGTAGTACCAAATGACAATCACATACAAAGCAGAAGAGAGGCAGCCACAAAAGAAAACTTCACTTTCAGTTTATAAACTCTCAAAACTAACTGACTTCTTGATGTAAAAGGTCAACCTATATTTTCTTCCTAACTCTGAAACCTTAGTGTAAGTCTCAGCCTATGTTTTTTGCGCTCAATACTGACCTCTATTTCACTATTAAGCTCTGACTTTTTTAATCTCCAAAAAATTAGTTTTTAAACTATACCTCTCTCTCGACTTTTTTCTTTTTTTCTCCCCCTTTTTCTCTGAGTTTTAAGAGGACCTATATATAGGCAGAAGAGAGCCTCTAAGCTCTGCAGGTTCAAAAACCTGCCCATACCCCTTGCATTCCCATGCCTAAGAGGCATTTCTTGATGGAAAACATTGTTCCCCATTATGTTTGTTTATCTGATTAAGAGGGATGGGGGAGGGCTATTCTATTCTTTTAAACCCATCCCCTGAGGTTCTGCCACCCCACTCAGCTTAAACTAATGGCCTTTTAACAGGCCACTTGAGCAGGCCTGTACAAGGCATGTGACAACCATGTTAACTTGTCCAAATTACCCCTTTAACCCCTTAGTAATTACTGTAATTAACCTAAGTTCAGAGCCTGAGTCCACTACTATATAATCTTATACTTAATCTCTGATTTCAGGCTTAATTTCTTAGATTCTACAGCTATACCAATCCTAAGTTTCAATCAAAAAGGCAGGAGGGTGCAAGTTCAAGAGGAGTGAGTTGGTCAGTTTGGTAAACCAAACCTGACCCACTCCAAACCAATTCAAACAAGTATTGTTATGACAAGCTAAGTTAAGCTACTGAATCAAAGGCATATGAGTTCAAGAGGAAGCATACTGGCAATTTAACACTTGAGCAAACATGTTTCTTCTAAGTTCTTTTAGCTTTCAAGTGAATTCTGTTAACGACGTTTATTTAATGGACTATACGAACTATACTAGATAGCATACAATCACTTAAACAAAGTGTAACAGGCAAGTTCTGGATTTCAGTGGTTTTAGCAAGGAAACTAAAAAGGCGCTAAACTACTCTAATTCCTAAACAGACGGAAAACAAACAAACAAAAAAAACTCACAATAACAACTAAACTAACAACAAACAGAAAAGAAACGACCAAATAAAGGTCACATGGAGATGAACAGAAAAATGAAGGAAAACAAAATGATAAAAATCAAATAACTTAACTAACATACAATACATATAAGAAAAGAAGGAAGAAGGAACGACTTATATTTTTAATAGGCTTCGGGAACAAACGACCCCTTGGACTTAACTGGACTCGTCCATTTTAGGTCGAACGGACCTTAATCGGGGTGTTCTCAGTTGAGAACACCTAGATTAAGGTCTATTAGACCTCAATCTCCCATCGAATTAGACAGAACCCCAACTTTGGATTTCTAGGATTCATACTGGTTATTTGGGATTTGGGGGTTTTTTTTTTGGTTAGATTCGAACCAAACCAGTGTTGGTTTGGTTACGAGGGAGGTCAGGGGAGTGTTAGGTATCAATTTGGGGTGGTTTGGCATAGGTTGAGTTTTGGCTCGAATCTTCGATTGAAGATTCGAGAAGATGTAGCTAGATTCGAGCCAAGAGGCTTGTGGATTTGGTTCAGGGTGTGATGGGGGTTCTGTGGTGTTAAAATAGTGGTCGGCGGCATTGATGCCGCCGGGGTTCAGGCTAAGGGAGCTCATGGCGGCTAGCGTTTGGGCCTGGGTCCGTCTCTGAGGTTTGATAGAGACGATGGTGAGAGAGGGGGGGGGGTTGGCTATGGGGGCGTAGGGTGTGAGAATGGTCTTATATACGAGGTAGAAGATGAGATCCTGTCCGTTGGATCAAGTTGGATTGATGGCCAGGATCTCTCGCCAAGGAGGGAACGACGTCATCTCAATTAAATGAGACTAGGTCGGTCTCAAGGGTGAACGAGTCGGGTTAAATGGAAGGCTTGGGGCCGTTGGATGAGATAGGATGGACGGTTTAGATCAGACGCACCAAAACGACGTCGTTTGTATTAAAGGGAGGCCTGATCTGGGCCGTCCAGTTGATTTGATCAACGACTCGAAATAGAGACGCCAATACGGCATCGTTTGGAGGGCGTCTCTGAAAGACCTGGTTTTGGACCGGGTCTGGCATGGAATTGGGCATGGTTTTGGTCTCAATTTCTAGAGCCCAAGTCCGAATCCTTTTCAATTTCAACCCTTTCCTTCTTTCTTAATTAACCAAAATTCCTAAATAATTTACAAAATTAAATAAATAAAAATCACACAAATATTAATTACTACTCAAAACCATTAACACACAAATGAAAAATAAAATCACACAATGACAAGACATGAAATGCATATTTTTGTAATTTTCTTTTAACCAAATTATGGTTAATTAATTTCTAAAAATGCACAATTAACTTCTAAATGCATGCAACATATACTTTTGTATTTTTATTTAACTACAACAAGGTGAGCATTTTACGGACCAAACAATTACCAAAACGTCCCGTAAATTCTCAAAATTGTACCCGAAGGTAACTTGTTTTATTTTTCGATTTCTTTTGGAGTAGTTTCCTAGAAGCAAAAATCACGTGCTTACAGGACCTTGTCTTCAACACATATAGCCCATCATGTTCTCTACCAATCACATTCAACCTCCTATTTAAGAGCTCCTGAAATACAAAGAAGTGTGGATAAAATGCTGCACAACAATGCAAATCCTTTGTCACTTTTGAAACTGACAAAGGATTGAATTTAAAATTGGGCACACATAATACATCCTTAAGTAGTTCACCTCCAAGCATTTCACAATCCCCAACATGAGCAATTCTAGCAGTCTCTCCAGTTGGCATTTGAACCTATCCTGAACTTCCTATTTCAATACCATTTAAAAACAACTGGTTATCGCTAATCATGTAATTAGTGGCACCAGTATCTGTCACACCTCCTTTTCGCGCTACCGCACCCGCGAAGGGCGTGGTAAAGGGAGTTTTTCCAATTAAAGAACAATCGAAACGGGATTCGTTTATTAAGAGATTCAGAGTCGCCACTTGAGAGATTTATGGTGTACCAAGTCACAGGTTTGAATCCCGAATCGAGGAAAGGTTTGACTCTATTTAACAGTCCGCGAACCAGAAATCCGGATAAGAAATTCTGTTAACCCGGGAGAAGGTGTTAGGTATTCCTGAGTTCCGTGGTTCTAGCACGGTCACTCAACTGTTGAATTTGGCTTATTTATCTAATTTTAACAAATATGAACTTATATGCAAATTTTAACTTTTAACCGCTTTTATTATTATTATTTTTTAATGAGAATTTGCAGCGTTGTGAAAATATATCTCGAACCACGTCACATCAATGTACCCGTGGTTATCGACACATTTCGACTCCGTTGAGATTTGGATTTGGATCAAATAAATGTGCACCCGAATTTAATAAAGTAATTTATTAAAGGCGCGACTAGCGTACCATTATTTTGTGTAAGGCCATGAAATTTTGCTAAACGGCCCATCCTAAAATCTAAATAATTTTACAAACACATATAGAGGGCCCCGCAGCTTATGTATTTTTGTTTGTCGAGGCTCGTATCATTCATTATTTTTTAAAAGAATTACAACGTCATGGAAATGCTTCTCGAACCACGTCACAATCAATGTACCCGTGATTATCGACACATTTCGACTTCGTTGAGATTTGGATTTGGGTCACATAAATGTGCACCCGAGTTTAGGGAGGTAAGATTATTTAAAGTACGCGCCTAGAGAGTCTAACATGTTATTATTTTGGGGAAGGCCGCGAAATTCGCTGAACGGCCCATCCCGGAATCTAAGTATTTATTATAGCCATTTGTTGAGAGCCCCGCAGCTTGTGTTCTTTGTTTAGCAAGGCTCATCTCGAGTTCTAGTTTTAAAGGATTGTACTCAACTAAAGCAAGCTATGGATATTCATAATTATTTTCCCAAGTTTCGGATAAACAGAACACATTACCATAAACGTAAAATCTGTTAACTTTATCATCCAACACACTTCTGCTTAAAAGAGTTTAGACCAAATTCTACTTAATACTTTTTAAGCGCACAATCATATTAAACCAAACTCAACCCATGGGTCACTGCCCAACCAAGGTCCATATATCAAACACAAGGAATTCACAATTAAGTGGACAAGAATTATTGTGTTAATTCATTTCAACCCAACAGGCAATACAAAAATAATAAATTATAGAAACCAAACAAAATATATGACTTGTAACTATGATAAGAGTAGAGCTGGACCTTATGGAGATTTTTACAGCAGGTGAATCCAAAAGCAAGTCAGAAACCAGGTACGGGACCTCAATGAAACGAAACCTTATCGGACCAAAGCTCGGACGTCGACCGGAAAACTTCTGCCTCGAACAGTCACCATCGAACCCACGCAGCAACAATAAAACTCAGGCAAAACTTTAAAATTTATTGAATCCATGACAGAACTGAAAAGCGAAATCATATGGTCGTGTTTTAAAATTTCGTCGAACTACTGCCGAAGATTTCTTTAGCCAGGATATGTGTGTGTGTGTGTGCAGTGGGGTGCGTCAATGGATGAGGAGGTGAAGCAGCAGCAGCTGCTGGGTCTGCTGGTTGACGACGGTGATGGTAGAGACAGGTTCATGCGGCTGCTGTTGCTGGTTGACGACGGTGGACTGGTCGTCGTGTTTAGGGTTCAGGAGTCGTTTGGTTGCTGCTGTGAAGGGGTCGTTGTTGGTTGAAGATGAAGAGAGGTTGTTGCCGGAGATGGTCGTTTGGAACGAGGCTGCTGTGGTCGGTTGGTGGCTGGGTGACGGGAATGGAGGTTGTTGGTAGGCGTGGAGGAAGGGCTGTTTGGGTGTTGGGAGGAGATGGAGGTTAGGGTTTCGTTGTGGTTTTGTTGATGAAGAAGCTGATGAATAGTGTATATTTTTCCCCATATATTTTTGTTCTCCCCTCCCAAAACGTTTTGCCCTCCCTCTGTATTATATCCGTGTATTATGTATATGTGTGTGTGTAACTGTGTATTGTCCTTTAAAAATCTGATCATCCCCACGTGAGAGACCAAGTGTGATGGGTCTCCACACGTGGGTTGTGTCTTCAAGGTCTCGTGTTCTGTCCGTGTCCCCCACGTGTGGTAGGCTCGGATTATTATGGGTTAGGTCCGAAAATTAGACCTAAAAACGGGTAGTGTGAACCCAATTATTATTCTTTGCCCGGAACCGAGAATAAAAATACGATGTTATTTAATTAATCCTATGTAACCAAAATAACTATTAAAATAAGACTCACAATTAAAATAAAATTATTTTTATATTTTTTCAAGATTTAAAGTAACTACAAAATATTAATGAAACTATTTTTTTGTAATTTTCGTTTTTTATATAAAGATAAAAATATAAGTACTATTTTAGTATTTTTAAAAGATTGAAATGACTACAAAATATTACTGAAACTATTTCTTTTGTAATTTTCGAAATTATTTAAAGATAAAAATATAAAGTACTATTTTTTTTTTTGTATTTTTCAAGTTTATGAGAAATACATAAACTAAAATTTATATATCCTTTTTTTTGTAATTTTCCTTTTTGTGACAAAATAAAGTAAAAGAACCAAAATTAGCTGAAATAGCTATATTAGGCCTAAATTAAATATTTACGCTAAAAATGTGAAAATTCTTGGGGAGGGTCAAAAATCACGCGTCTACAGTATCCACTATCCAACTAGATTCCTTTGTAGGTTTAGAACAGGAAGTACCTACAAATGTGCACTAGGAAAAGATGTACCTGCTACGTGAGCACTAAATTCTGAAAAAGATGACCTATTGTTATTTAACATCTGCAAAATCTGATTATACTGATCAGGTGTAAATACATGAGGTTGTGGCATTGTTGGTTGTTGTACTGACTGTACTTCTGTCTTAGCCAAGTGGCGACTGATAGAATCCCCTTTCTTCTTTGATTTAAAATTAGCCGGATAACCTATGATCTTATAGTAATGCTCCTTGAGATGACCTTTCATGTTACAATAGTCATATTTCATAAGTTTGTAGCAACCTTCTCTAGTGTGTCCCTTCATGTGACAAAAATCACATTCGACATTATAGTTTCTTCGCTACTTCTGAGTGTTATTCCTTGAAGTGAACAAGGTTGTTGGTTCCATAGACTCAATAGGAACAATATGAGTACCAGCAACAATTCTCCGGCTTTCACCTTGCAAAATCATGGCATAGGCCTGATTCATAGAATGTGTATTATTCTTCATTAATATTTGGATTCGAGCTTGACTATAACCATCATTCAAGCCCATCAAAAACTGCCAAAAACGTTAATACTGTAGATGCATAAGATGTTTTTTTGATTTTTCACATTCACAAGGAGGAGCTGGAATAATTGAGTCATATTCATCCCATATATCCTTCAACTTTGAATAATACGTCGATACTGATGATGTTCCCTTAGTTAGGGTAAAATTTTTGTATGAAGATAATATATTCATGAGGAATTCACTTTATCAAGCCTCTCACGAAGATCTTCCCAGATTGCTCGAGCACTTGAGTGAAACAGAACGCCACTTAGCAAATCACGACTTACATTGTGCATCAGCCACGATTTGACAATCGCATTGCAACGATCCCACAAATGATTGAACCTAGTTCCAAAGGTATCTCAGGAGATTGAACCATCCATAAACCCAGCTTGTTTCATGTTAGCAATGAAACTTCCATAGCTTGGCTCCAAATTGTGTAGTTTTCCATTCCGATCAACTGAAATCCCAACGATAACGAATTCGGTCCATCAAAAGGATGCAAGTATAGAGGATGATTGTGATCAAATACAATCAATTCCTGCATGGTCGCTTGTTCTTCAACTTCACGATTTTCGACTGTATCTCCTGCCATTGAAAATTAGGGCACAAATTTGCAAATAAATTTTCGGTGAATCTCTCGATTTTCAGCTGAATTGATAATGAAAACCCCTAGATTCTAACGGTTAATGTTCTGATACCATGTTAATTCTCACAAATCTGGAGAATTTGAAGAAGAAGAGAGACACAACAAAGAAGTGAAGAGAGAGAGAATTGAGAAAAAGAATTTCTATTATTACTGTACTAACCAACTAATGTCCAAATACATTGTACTATTATATAACTAAGCTAACTACTAATAACCCAACTATACTAGTTAATTAGCTTAACTATAGTTAACACCTAATGACAACTAAGCGACAACTGTACAATTACTAAGCTCATTTACAGTTCTGACTAAGAAAGGCTTGTTTTTTAAATTTATTAATTAAAGTACTTCCCTGTCTTCCCTTTCTCCAAGCCGCAAAAGAGAGAGTTTGTTCTAATCAAGCGAACATAAAAGAACAGAAACCAGAACTAGAAGCTTTTAATTATAATTTAGATTCTAGGTAGATAACTAAAACGAAGTTATAAATAAATATTTTAAACGAAAAACGATTCAAAATTCCCCTAAACTATTGAAAAAAGTTTAAAAATACTCTTCATTCACATATTAGGCTAAAAATACCCCTCCATCCACCTTTTTGCTTCACTTATGCCCTTTAACCGTTAGTTCAATACTGAATTAAAAATAATAATATTATTCTTTTTGTAAAACATAAAAAATATATGTTACAAAATATTTTCGTTTTTTAAAACTAATGCATCAGTGGTCCATTCATTTAGTATTCTTCTTCTTCTTCTTCTTCTTCTACTTCTTCTTCTTTTTCACTTTTTACAAAAACAAGTCAGTTTTTACAAAAAAATATTATTATTTTCAGTTTTTTAAACCATTTTTTCTGTAAAAACTGAAAAATGGTAAAAAAATATTTTAAATTAAATATTTTCGATTTTTAAAAACTGAAATATTTTGGTTTTTGAAAAATATTTTTTTTTATTTTATTAAAAAACAAAAATATTTTTCTTAAAAAAAAACTGAAAAACGAAAATAAAATGAAATGCTTTAAAAAATTGAAAAAATAAAAAAAAATATTTTTCAAAAACAAAAATATTTTGATAAAAACTTTTTTTCTATTTTTATAATTTTTTTCCAGTTTTTACAAAAAAATTCTTTAAAAACTGAAAAAATTGAAAAAAAATATTTTATTGTAAAAACTGAATTATTTTTTGTAAAAAATGAAAAAAATTTAAGAAGACTTTACTACATTAGTGAGTATTGGTGCATTAGTTTAAAAAAAAGCTAAAATATTTTTCAATTTTTTTTTAAAATTTTACAAAAAGAATAATTATTATTTTTAATATAGCATTGACCTAACGGTCAAAGGGTATAAGTGAACCAAAAAGTAGATGGAGGGGTATTTTTAGTCCAATAGGTGGATGAATGATATTTTTAAACTTTTTCCAATAGTTTTGGGGCATTTTTGTTACATCTCGCGATTTTCATACGTTAAAATTTCGTTTTCAGTTAACCGATGTAGACTCGGGGATTAGATTATCTTGACATTAACGTACTTACGCTGTTTATAACAAGCAATAAATAAGTGTTATGGAAGATAAAGGTATACACGGATTAAAGAAAACGAGTTTCGTTAAAAGTGGCCTTGAAATAAAATACGGGTCGAGCTATAATACCCGATAATTATAAACTAATACCATGCAAGGTACCATATGACCATAGTAGTATAATGTATAAAGTATATTAAAAATAAGTTGAATTTTATGTAATTTGAGGTAATTTTTAAATTATACGAATAATTATTTAATTACTGAATAATGTGACATTATCCAATTAACTAATAAGCGGATAAAATTTTATAAATTATTCCCCAAACACATGGCGAGAAGCCACCAAGTCAAGAAGTGACTAAGAAGTCACTTTGCCACCTAGGCATAAATGAGAAATGATGACTATCTAAGTTGTCTGTTACAAATCCAATATGAATCAAAAGGAATTCAAAAACGTTATTCCTTCCAAACTTCAAAGAACCAGAAAACGTTTTCCTCTGAAAAATTCAAGGAAACCAAAAACGTTATTTCGTTCCAAAATTCTTAGGAACCAAAAACAATTTTCGTCCATGATTTCCTAAGGAGCAGGGGCAAATTTCGTTTAATCAACAAAGGTTTTCAAACGAAATATTATACGGAGATTTTCGTACTCCGGGTATGTTAAAGTCCCCCTTCTTTTTTTTTTGGCATGATCCAAATTATACTAAAGTAACGAGCAAATACACAATTTTCATAAATTACTCTATTCATAGATGTCACACCTCCTTTTTTACCTACACCCCGCAAAAGG
The DNA here is from genome assembly GCA_026770625.1 of Nicotiana glauca. Taxonomy (NCBI): domain Eukaryota; kingdom Viridiplantae; phylum Streptophyta; class Magnoliopsida; order Solanales; family Solanaceae; genus Nicotiana; species Nicotiana glauca. The sequence goes on from MU691754.1 coordinate 48,563, forward strand.
GTATAAAAGTATTTTTTTCCAATTAAAGGACAATCGAAATGAGATTATATTAATTAACAGATTCAGAGTCGTCATTTGAGATAATTTATGATGTCCCAAGTCACCGGTTCAAATCCCGAATCGAGGAAAAGATTGACTCTGTATTACATACAGTCTGCGAACCAAAAATTCGGGTAAGGAATTTTGTTAACCCGGGAGAAGGTGTTAGGCATTCCCGAGTTCCGTGGTTCTAGCACGATCACTCAACTGTTAGAATTGGCCTAATTATCTGATTTTTAAACACTTTTGAACCTATATGCAATTTAAATTTATAACTGTTTTTATTCATTTTAAAGAAGATTTTAACGTCGTCTAAAACATGTCTTTGGACCGCGCCACATGAAATGCATCCGCAATCTGAAACACATTTTATTCAACGTTATTAAGATTTGGATTTGGGTCACATGAAGTACACACCCGAATTTAGGACGGTAAATTATTAAAATTACGCGCCTAAAGCAACTACGCGTTTTTAACTTTGCGAGGGCCATGGAAAATTCGCTAAATGGCGCGCCTCGAATTCTAAGGATTAAAAAGATTAATTAAATGAGGGTCATGCATCTTGAGATATTATTTAGCATGGCGCACCTCAATCCAATTTTAAAAAGGAATTCAAACTAAGCCATAAACTATTTGTATTACCTAATATGGCACACCTCCGATCTACTTAAAGAAGCTTAATTATCCAAATACTAATGGGAAATGATATACTATGGTTCAAACTAACAAAAGTACGTTTTTTTGGAAAAAAAGAGGCTGATGGTTCGAAGTTAATATTTGGGCCTAGCATGAGGTCCAACAGCCTACCAACGTGAAGTTGCTCCGGGTGACAACTAGCACAAGTCCAGGCCAAGCCCAAGAGAGAGACCAAAATGAAAAAGGGCATGCCTCAGCAAACAATGAGATCTCCACTTTGAGTCCATACATAGCACAAATCGTCAAATTTTGGCATTCGAATCTACAAATCACGTTGTTTTAAAAAAATCCAACAATTAATGATTGAAAAGCCACAATTGAACCATTCCGATACTAATACATTATTGTTCAACTCACATGCCATCATCAACATGATTTCAGTAAAATATAATTGATAACATAGACTTAACCTTGTCCAACTCCAAACATGGCAACCAAGACAATTAATAGACCAATTCCGTGAAACCTTTAACATTAGACATCACATATTCTTTTTACTAGCATGCATACACCTATTTGCATACACTGATGTACTAAGTGTAGGGTAATCCAATCAACCCTAAAAAATGACAACCTTAGGAGCCCTTAAATGGATATTATTTGAGCAAAAGTTATTGACTCTTCAAGTACATCCAACACAAAGATATATCTAAGCTAATAATGAAATTTGTTTCAGTACATAAACGAGTGAGCCAAGCAGTAGTATATCATGCCATCAGACCTCTAATACAAAGTTAAAAGTTCATTTTAATACACTTGAAATTACAGAAGTAGAATGAGAGTCCAGTTTTATGATTACAAACAACTACATGACATTCATTGAAATTATGCTAAGTTCAATTAAACTGCAAACCAACTGATTAATAAACATCAAACCACAATAAAACTACTCAAATCAGACTTTAAACCGGAGCTGAAATCTGGACATTGAAAATCACTTTTCATTAAACATTCATATCTCCATTGCAATGATTCGAAAGTGTACCTGGGTGCAAGCAAAGCAACTACAGAATATCAGAAGAAAAAGATGAGATCAGTAGCAATTAACAGCAGAACAACAGTTTCTTGAAATTCATAACCCGCAAAATATTAGCCCCTTTTCAAATCCCCGAAAATCGGCCACAGTTTCAAACCATTTTCCAAACTCCAAATGAATCAAAAACTTGTTTCAGAAGTTGAAAGCCTCAAGCATCAAAGAAGGAAACTCAATGGAACAATAGGTTTTCTCTAAAATTCCTAGCTGTTTTTGATTTTTCAGATTTTTATCTCTTAATATCTGCCTTGAAAGGCAAGAATGAGATGCCTTTATAGGCAAGCAATAGGGTAGCTAGCAGATTTCAGTTTTTTTCAATTCTTCCCTTTTTAAATTTTTGTTTTTACTACTTAATCCCTCAAATTTTGGCGTGCTTGCCAAATAAGGCTCTTTTTCAGCTTCTAGGAAGCTTCATAGGCAGTTAACCAATAGATTCCCTAACTAAACTACCCAAATTACCCCCTAATCATTCACTGTTTACCCTCCCATGAAAAATAAGTATGGGCCCGAGTGAATTGCATACAGGCCTAAACCATGCGGGCTACCAGAATTTCCCTCCCTCCTTACTTTGGGCTTCCACTTCAAAGCCCAAACGTAACTAAAGAAAGAGGCAGTGCAATTATATAGAACAAAATGCTAAAACTACAATGACTCCAAAGTTATGAACCATGAAACTTCAAGCACACAGAAAAAATGAAAAGACATAAGCAGAAAAGAAAAGAAATCATCATGAACAAAATAACGATTTTCCGAAATATTGACTGATTTATAACACAAGAATTGATTCTTAAAACCACACTAAGATGACGAGCAACAAAAGAAGAAAAGACTAAAATTAAAAGAAAGTTGAAAAAAGAAGTACCAGTCTCTACCGGAGGATCGACGACTCATAGAAATCGATGGCTAAGTAGGATTCGGCAAATGGCGAGAATTATAACATAGACATTAACCAAAATTTCTTTGACGATTAATGCTCCATATCACAATCCTCACCACCCACTCTGAAATGAGAGGAAATAGAAACTTGGTCCATGGATTGCTCGACCCAAAAGTTGGCTACCATGGCGGGTCGTGAAATTGACTAGACAACCAGCTAATCCTACGTGATATCACCATAGAGAAACCAATAAGGGCAAGAAAATCAGGGAACGTAGAACACCTCGAGTTTCTGCCTTTCGAGATTTGAAATTCATGAAAATTGGGTGACTTTTGGAGAAAATCAGTGGTGGATTGGGAATGATGAGGCAACAAGGGTTATCTGGTCAAGTTTTGATGGAGTTTGGAGATCAACCGCCACGCTAACGATTTCTGGCGGCGATGGACGATGGTGAGAGGTGAGGGTGATATAGACGACATAAGTTTGGTCGTTTGGACAGTCTTATGAGAAAATAATGAAGACCTTATGACCATTAGATGAAAACAAATAAAGGGTCAGGATCCACTTTTAGCCACTTAACTCGAATCGACGTAGTACTGCCTTAATACGATGTCGTTTCAATTGTTTGGAAGACTGAAGGGTTTGGATCGGATTTGGGCTGGAATTGGGGCGGGCGATTTTGGGCTTCAGGGAATTGGAGGGAAATTGGGCTTGAGAGATTAGAATTAAAGAAGACCCAAAATTGGACTCTCTTCTTCTTATATTTTCATTTCTTTTCAATTTTTCCAAAAAATATTTTTTTTCTTCCTTTTTCTAAAATTAAATAAAAATCTAAATTAATTCCTATAACCTAATTAACCAACAAAAATACTAATTAAACCTAAATGATAATTATCATAATTAATTAAAAATAAATTAAAATAAAAACTACTTAAAATCAGAGTTAAAATTAAAGGTGTAAATTAAACTATTTTTGTGATTTTCCTTTTTTATAAAATAACTTAATTAATAATTAATTCTTAAAATGCAAAGTTAAATCCTAAATACAAATGCAATATATTTTTGTATTTTTCATTAAATAAAAATAAACATGCACAGACAAATGCAAATAATTGACAGAAAATGCCACAAAAATCCACAAAATTACAAATAATAGAAAAGAATATTTTTTTTTGAATTTGTGAGAGTAATTCATATAGGGCAAAAATCACGTGCTTACAGCTACCCCTATTTGCTCGAAAACACAACGAGTTTTCTAGCAAAGATAAAGTGAGCGGATACGAGCGATTTTTGCCCATTTGAATACTCCGTGGGAAGCATTTTTGAAAGATTTGACCGCACCATGCTTCCGAGGTTGCCTACTTATCCTTGGCTATAAATGAATTAGGTTAGTGTAGTTTGGGAATATTTTGTAGCTGGGACTACCATGAAGCTGTGATTTCACTGTTATCGCTGCTGCTGCTACTGCTTACTGAACCCCTTATTACACCATGTCAAAATAAAAATAAGCTAGACTAGACTATGCTCTATACATTACAAAAATCCTATCTATATCTTCAAACTTGCTCCTGTGGTTCTTGTTGCCTTGTTGACTTATATTCTCCTAGTGAAATCCCTTTGTTGCCGACTTGAACTGCAATCTGAGATGTTTTCCCTTTCTTCAGGTAGACGCCTGATTGCTGAACTCGAATTATACTTTGAGATGCTTTCCCTTTCTCCAGGTGGACGCCTGATTGTTGAACTTGAACTGTATTTTGAGATGCCTTCCCTTTCTCCAAGTGGATGCCTGACTGCTGAACTTGAACTGTATTCCCGTGCTCTCCAGGCGGGCTCCTGACTGCTGAACTTGAATTGTATTCCCGTGCTCTCCAGGTGGGCTTCTGACTGCTGAACTTGAATTGTATTCCCATACTCTCCAGGTGGGCGCCTGACTGCTGAACTTGAATTGTATTCCCGTGCTCTCCAGGTGGGCGCCTAACTGCTGAACTTGAATTGTATTCCCGTACTCTCTAGGTGGACGTCTGACTGCTGAACTTGAATTGTATGCCCGTGCTCTCCAGGTGGGCGCCTGACTGCTGAACTTGAATTGTATTCCCGTGCTCTCCAGGTGGGCGCCTGACTGCTGAACTTGAACTGCTTCTCCCTGTTCTCCAAGTGGGTACCTGATTTCAACAAAAATAGACAAAATAAAGAAAATTTTCTGCCCTAGTTTGGTAGCTGGGCACATATGTGAGTGTTAAACGTAATAATATTACCAAATATTCTAGGAATTTGAAAGCTAGATCCTATTATCTAGGAGGGTCCTAACAACTCCTAATTAAATGACAGTTTTAGATCTACATTATATCTTCTAAAGGTATTACTTCCGCTAAATCTTGTTATCTAAGAAGGTATTAAACTACACCCCATTATCCAAGAGGGTTCTGAAAATCAAAATCAAGTCTTATCTTAAGAGTGACAATTCCCTACGACTTAATTATAACATCCTACAATAGAACTTACGCTAAATCATGTTATCTAATGGAAAACTTAAAACTAGGTCCCATTATTCAGGATGACCCTGAAAACTCCTAATTGAATCCTATCTTAAACATGCAAACTTTGAAGCCAACTTATATTCCTTTGGGTATATTTATGCTAAATTATGCTATTCATGATTGTTTTGAAATTTAAACTAGGTCTCATTTTCCAGGAGGGTCCTGAAAATTCCTAATTGAATTCTATCTTAAACATGCAAACTTTGAAGCCAACTTATATTCCTTTGGAGTATATTTATGTTAAATTATGCTACTCATGATTGTTTTGAAATTTAAACTGGGTCCCATTTTCCAGGAGGGTCCTGAAAATCAAAAGTCAAACCTGTTTGGTGCTGCCTTTCCTTACGGAGGGTTTTTCCGAAACAAACGAAATTTTCTGTCCCTGTTTCAAATCAAAGAAAACTCTTGTTAGTTTAAAAATATGGTGGTTGGTTTATGGCCTTGAACTTTGAGGGCGATTGCTCCTTCACTTCCCATGATAACTGATTTCCACTCGATGACCTTGTCGGTTTATTGACTAACCACTTTCTCTATCATCTGTATCACTGAAAATACCTTTTCTCCGTCAAACCCAATATCCTCTATTTGTTGCATTGCTAATGAAGTGGCATTTACCCAACCTTTGTGTCTCACATAAATCCCAAAGCACGTCCATTGCCCCCACTTCGTGTGTATGCTGTTCTTTCTTGACTTATACCACTGGCCTTGGCCTTGAGGTCTGTTGCTCCTTCACTTGCCATGATAACTGATTTTCATTAGAAGACCTTGCTTGTTACTTGACTAACCACTTCCTTTGTCACCATTAACACAAAAAATACATCTTCTTCGTTCAAACCCAATGCCTTCTATCTATTGCATTGCTCCTGAACTGACATTTACCAACCTTTGTGTCTCACATGAACCCCAAAGAACGACACTTGTCACTCCCTCATTGCGTATGCTGTTCTTTCTTGACTTAAACCACTGGTCCTGTCCTTGAGATCTACGACTCCCTCATTTGCCATGATAACTTTGATTTATCTTGGAAGGTCTTGCTCGTCACTGGTTTACCACTCGTTTGTCAATCTTATCACAGGAAATACCTTTGATCTGTTCACCCTAACCCTTCATTTGTTGCATTATTCATGAATTGGTATATACCAAGCCTTTGTATTTCACAAGGATCCCAAAGCATGTTGATTGTTACCAACTCAGTGTGCTTGCTGTTCTTTCCTGACTTATGGCGCTTTGATGTGTTAACCAGATCCCGTTTTGTGCAGTTGGAAAGCTGGTGGCAAATTTTGAAGTCATTTCTCACTTGTTCTGAACAAGCAGACTTAGGAAGAGGAAGTAAACAAGACAAAAGAAACAGAGTAGAGGACAATGGAAAGAGATGATTCATAGCAAAAAAGCTACAAATTAGAAACCTATCAGATGTGGATACCAACGCTAATGACCATGACATGCACCTGTGGCCTACTTTGTGAAGTAAATATGATGTTCAACTCCTGTTATACCCTTAAACCGCGAAACTAGGCTTCAATGCTCCGATTATCCAATCTGATTCATAATCCTTATTCGACTTGTAGTGCCCGAAGGGTTTTTACCATCAAGCCTATCTCATTTTGTTCTTTCTCTCAACTTACAGTCGCCTTATGGTGCCCATGAAGGTTTTCACTAATAAGGCTCTCTCATTTTTGACTTCTCTCAGCTTCCGTCGCCTTACGGTGCCCATAAGAAAAAGAAAAGAAAGAAAAGAAAGAAAAAAAAGAGAAAAGAGAAAAGAGAAAAGAAAGAAAAAGAAAAAAATAAAAAATAAAAGAAGAATGGAAGGAAGGAAAATATCGCAACAACAAATGTAGTTTTCTGAACTACGTCTGACTTGATCCCGAAAGGGTACGTAGGCAGCCTCACTGAGGTTCAGTCACAACGGAGAAAAAATCCAAGAGTCCCCAAAAATGAAACTGGGGCAGAAGTTATGGTTGTTGAGGAAGATATGATTCCGGAAGTTGTAAATCTTTAACCCACGTTGATATTTTTAGCTTTTATACCTTTCTTTCTAAAAAACCATCCAAAAGCCATATTACGATCCAAAGAAAGACCTTCCGATCAATCTTCAAGAAATGCTGAGTCAATCGAGCAAAGGTGAATTACATCAGGGGCAACACTCCAGTTTGAACAAAAGAAAATGAAGAGTTGGGGAGCCATAATGATGAGAACCACCAGGGGACCCCAAGATGAGAGAAATCAAAATGAGAGAGTCTTAGAGGTGAAAACCTTCACGGGCACCGTAAGGCGACAGTGAGTTGAAAGAAAAATCAAAAATGAGAGAGGCTTGATGGTGAAAACCCTACGGGCACTACAAGTCGACTAAGGATTATGAATCAGATTTGAGGAAAGGAAATATTGAAGACTAGTTTCACAAAAAGTTGCAACAAGAGTTGAACATCGGATCTGCTATACAGAAAAGGGAGAAAGCTAAAAGTGCATGTCAAGGTCGCTAGAGTCGGTACTCCTATCCGTAGGTTTCTTGTTAGGAGATCGTCTCTATCCGTTTTCTTTCATTCCATTCATCCCACCTTGTCATTCCCTCTTATTGAGTCTGCCGAGGCATAACAAGTAAAGAAATAACGGAAAAATTTGCCACCAAGCTTTCCAATTGCACGGAACGGGATCTGGCCAACACATCAATTGTCATAAGCCGTCAATATGCTTTGGGGAATTTTAAAAATATAAAGGCTCGGAATGCGAACAACACAACAAATGAAGTTTGGGGGTTGAATAGACCAAGAGAAAGTCCCGTGATAGGGTTGATAAAGATTGGTATACCAATAATAATCAAAATCTTCCCAAAAAAAAATCAAATTTATCATGACTAGTGACGAAACAGTCAATACTTCGAGGGCAAGGCAGTTGGTTTAAATCAAAAAGAGTAACAGTTAAGAATGCTTCGGGGTTTATAGGAAACACGAAGGTTGGCAAGTGTCAATTCAGGAATAATACAACAAATAGAAGTATGGGGGTTTGAACGGAGAGGAGGAATATATTTTGATAAAGGAAGGGGTTAGTCAAGAAACGACTAAGGTTTTCAAATGAAATCAGTGAAGGAACGATAGACTTCAAGATCAGAGTTAGTGGGATCCGTCAATATTTACTTTGAGGGGGATGACTATTGTCATGTTTTGAGATTTATGAATACAAGAAATTGGTAAATGATAGGCCATAAGGGATGCGAGTTTGAACAGAGAAGAAGTATTTTATGTGACAAGGACAGGCGGAAAATGGATAGTCGGTAAACAGGCAAGGCGTTCAAGTATCAGAGGAAGTGAAAGATCAATCGTCATAAAAGTTCATGGCCACAAACCAACCACCACATTTAAAAACTGACCAGATTTGCTTTGATTGAAACAGGGGCAGAAGTTTCGGAGAAATCCTCCGTAAAGAAAAGTGGCACCCAAATAGGTATGACTGGGAATTCTTAGGACCCTCCTGAAAGATGGTGCTTAGTTTAAATATCAAAAACAATTATGAGAAACAACTTGGTAGGAAAAGGAATATAAGTTCATTCTAAAAGTTTGCTGTAGGTTTCAAGTAGAAGTTGTCAGGACCCTCCTGGATAATGGGACGTAGTTTTAAAAAAACAAGATATAGTCAAAAGTTGTAATAGGAGTTGTCAGGACCCTCCTGGATAATGGGACGTAGTAAAATTGTAATAGAAAGTTGTCAGGACCCTCATGGATAATGGGAAGTAGTTTTGATAAATGTAGTTGGAGTAACACATTTTGAAAAATAACTTAGTGTGTAATGGTTAAGAGTTGTCAGAACCCTCATGAATAATGGGACGTAGTTTTAAGAACAAGATATAGTGAAAATTGTAATAGAAGTTTTCAGGACTCTCCTGGATAATGGGAAATAGTTAAGACTTTTTAATAACAAATTAGTAATGCTTTTGGAAAAGATAGGGAAAATTCGTAGTTGTAGAAATTGACAGGACCCTCCTGGATAATGGGAATGGTTTAAAACATTTGATAATAAATACAATGAAGTAATATCTGTAGAAGAAATAGTCAGGATTGGTCAGGACCTCCCTAATAATAGAACTTAGTCTTTAAAATTCTTATAATAGTTGGTAAAATGATTTAAAGCCCGGTTATCAAACTGGGGCAGAAAAAGTTTCTTCGGTTTGTCGGTTGTTTGTAAGCAGGCGCCTACCTGGATAATAAGGAAATACATTTTAAGTTTAGCAATCAGGCGCCCACCTGAAAAACAAGGGAATACATCTTTAAGTTTAGAAATCAGGCGCCCACCTGAAAAACAAGGGAATACATTTCAGTTAGTTGTAAGCAGGCGCCCACCTGAAAAACAAGGGAATACATTTATGTTAGGTGTAAGCAGGCGCCCACCTGTAGAATAAGGGAATACCATTTTTTTAGTTAGTTTGAAAGCAGGCGCCCACTTGTAGAATAAGGGAATACATTTTTTTTCTTTTAAGTTTAGTAAGCAGGCGCCCACCTGTAGAATAAGGGAATACATTTTTTTTAGTTTGAAAGCAGGCGCCCACCTGTAGAATAAGGGAATA
>MDKF010228745.1:0-15611 GCA_026770625.1 Nicotiana glauca
TTCCAGGACACATCTTCTTATCACACCATCCGTGCAAATTTTAAACAAGTACGGATCATCCCAATAAAAGTCCAAGATATCCCGCTTGAGTTTCTTCCTTTGGTTGGAAGAGAGCTCACACGGGACATTTTCGGTCACAATGAAGTTGGCGATTTCCGTGAACCAAGGCATATCACATATAGAAATGGAAAGAATTTGCTCATTGGGGAATATATCATTTATCTCAATGCCATCACATGGCCTCCCTTCTTCCACCAACTGGGACAAATGGTCGGCAACTTCATTCTCACTTTCCTTTCGGTCCACTATCTCTAAGTCAAATTATTGAAGAAGTAACACCCATCTCATCAATCTTGATTTATAATTTTTCTTGGTCATCAAATACCTAAGGGCAGCATGGTCCGTGCGCACAATCACCTTGGCCCCCATGAGACGAGGTTGAAATTTATCCATTGCGAACACAATAGCCAATAGATCTTTCTCCGTTATCGTGTAATTTCTTTGGGATTCATTCATCGTTTTGCTAGCATAATACACGTGATGGAACATCTTGTTGATCCATTGACCTAACACCGCCCCTACCGCCACATCACTTGCATCACACATTAGTTTAAAGGGCAAACCCCAATTAGGGGCGGTGATGATAGGAGTTGTGGTCAACTTGTGCTTCAAAAGCTCAAAAGCCTCCATGCATTTTTTGTCAAAGATAAACTTGTCTTCTTTCTCTAACAATTTGCAAAGTGGATTCACAACTTTCAAGAAGTCTTTAATAAATCGCCGGTAGAACCCGGCATGCCCAAGAAAACTCCTCATCCCTTTGACGAAAGTAGGGGGAGGAAGCCTCGAAATGACCTCGATTTTTGCCTTATCAACTTCAATTCCTTGCTTCGAGATCTTGTGACCCAACACTATACCCTTTTCCACCATAAAATGGCATTTTTCCCAGATGAGCACAAGGTTAGTTTCTTCGTATCTAGTTAATACCCTGTCCAAGTTCACCAAGCATTCCTCAAACGAATCCCCAACCACACTGAAATCATCCATGAAGACCTCCAAGATATCCTCCACCATGTCGGTGAAAATTGCCATCATACAACTTTGGAAGGTCGCCGGAGCATTACATAGTCCAAATGGCATTCTCGAGAAAGCGAACGTGCCATAAGGACATGTAAATGTTGTCTTCTCTTGATCTTCCGGGGCAATTAGAATTTGATTGTACCCTAAGTTTCTGGGTCTTTTTATTCTCTTTTGGTCTATACATAAAGTTACATTCTGTATATATTCATCCCTCGTTGTATATTCTACTCCGCGACAATGGTGCCAAAAAGTTGATCGCTGCCAACTCGACACTACGCAATGGTAGGAAGATCGGGTCGTAACAGCTTTTACCCAAATAGTGGTCGGGATCGAATTTCCATAGGGAGCTTGGAATATAGTTGTATTGTCTGTCTAGCCTAGAGTTGCGAATGTGCTTCTAATTTTACTTCTTACATTTTTGGGGTTTTTTGTATTTATCACTACTGTTATAAACTAATGATTAAGGCTAAATTAAGCTACAAAAATATTGCTAAGTTGTATTTAATATAGAGAAAGGGACTAGGGTCGTGACACTACCTAGGTGACTAGTCAACGGGTAGAAGTTACTAAGGGGAGATTGATATATTTGGGGCTTTTGCTATTACCGTTGCACATTTGTACCCATTCTCACACCTCTCGATAGAGAGAACGATTTTGCCCAATTGGCTCTCTCGAGACCAATTGGGTAGGCCAATTAGACCAAGCAACTAGGGTTCAAGTAGGGTAATTACTCTCTCGAGGTTTAACCAGTAAATTGGTACTACCATTTCTTATGGGTCCATCCCAATTCCTTGTTGGGTCAATTTTAGGGTCATGGACTTTCTCTCTCAAGAAGAGTTAGACCCACTAAGCTTGAATCTGTGTTTTCAACCACAAATTCTAAATTGAAACACAAAATTTACCCAAATAACAAACACCCAATCTCAATCTCACCCTAGATGGCAACACCCATCAACCACCCATACTAGGGTTGAGCCACAACCCTAGCTAATGGGTTTAGCTAGGCATAATTAAAGAATAAACAGGAGAAATATATGAGGAAATAAACATATGAATTAATTACTAAGTAGAATCTACAATAATAAAGAGCAAAAGTGCCAAAATAGGCTAAAACTTCGGTTCTCACGAGTGCAGCTCAATATCTGATACAAAACTTGACCTAAAAATGGTAGAATGTTCTATTTATAGTGGGCTGGAAAAACTGGACAAAATTTCCCTTGTGGGGTCAGTGCGGGCCACACAAATATGATCGCGGCCGCGCTAGATCTTTGACTTCAATTTCTATCTCTCTGAACTTGTCTGGAACGGGTCGTGTAAAGTGTAGTGCGACAGCAGGAACTCTGGCGCGGACCGCGTGAGTGTGACCGCGGCCGCGTGGTTTGCTCTTGACCCAAACTGGCATCTCTTTGAATCTCTTCACACGGGCTGCATGACAATGTGGCACGACCGCATGAGATGAACGCGAGCCGCATAGATCCAACTTTGACCGCGTGGTGAAAGCACTGAATATGAAATTCTCTGAATCTTCTAGTACGGACGCGTGAACTTTTGTGCGGTCCGCACTAGGCTCTTATTCCATCACTTCACTTGGCCTTTGATACTTGAGCAGGTTTCACTCCGTTTTGAGCCGATCTTTGACATTTCGTCACTTTTTTGCTCAAACCTACAATCAGGCACAACCTATGAGTATTTTGGTACTATTTTGTAGCAAATTATACTCAAAGCATAGGCAAGTAGGGGCATAAAACACGTTAAAATCCTACTTATCAGCTTTCGATGCAGTTATCACAGGTACTGTTCTGGTATGTAGTAGACATGCTTCAGTTCTATTTGATCCAGGATCTATATACTGCTATGTGTCATCTTAATTTACACCGTACGTGGTCATGCCTAATAATTCTTTGATGCTCATGTATATGTGTCTACACCAGTGGGTGATTCTATTATGGTAGATCATGTCCATTGTTCATGTATAATTGTGATTAGGGGTCTTGAGACTCGAGTAGATTCGTTACTTTTGGACATGGTTGATTTTGATGTCATCTTGAGGATGGACTGGTTATCACCTTACCATGCTATCTTGGACTGTCATGCCAAGACTGTGACCTTAACTTTGCCGAGGTTGCCTCATTTAGAGTGGAGAGGGACTCTTGGTCATTCTACCTGTAGTACTATCTCATATATGAAGGCTCGGTGTATGGTGGAAAAGGGGTGTTTGGCCTATTTAGCATATGTTCGTGATTCTAGTGCTGAGGTTCCTTCTATGGATTCTATGCCTGTTGTCCGTGAGTTTGCTAAGGTATTTTGTTTAGACCTGCCGGGTATGCCACCCGACAAGGATATTGCCCTCTGCATTGATTTGGCTCTGGGCACTTAGCCCATTTCTATTCCGCCGTATCGTATGGCCCCGCTTGAGTTAAAAGAGTTGAAGGAATAGTTGCAAGACTTTCTTGATAAAGGCTTCATTAGACCTAGTGTTTTACCTTGGGGTGCGTTGGTGTTGTTTGTTAAGAAGAAGGACAGATCTATGAGGATGTGTATAGATTACCGGCAGTTGAACAAGGTTACAATCTAGAATAAGTACCCACATATGATTTGTTTGACTAGCTTCTGGGTGCCCAAGTGTTTTCTAAGATCAACTTGAGATCTAGCTACCATCATTTGAAGATTAGGGCATCCAATGTCCCTAAGATAGCTTTCTGCACTCAGTACGGGCATTATAAGTTCTTGGTGATGTCATTTGGATTGGCAGTTCCCCAACAACTTTCATGGATTTGATGAACCGAGTGTTCAGACCTTATTTGGATTCCTTCGTGATAGTCTTCATTGATGATATTTTGATTTATTTCCGCAGTCGGGAGGAGCATGAGAAGCATCTGAGAGTTGTTCTTCAGACTTTGAGGGTTAGTCAGTTGTATGCTAAGTTTTTGAAATACAAGTTTTGGTTGGGGTCAGTTGCTTTCTTGGGTCATGTTGTTTCAGCAGAGGGTATTTAGGTAGATCCAAAGAAGATAGAGGGATTCAAGGACTGGCCTAGACCCGTATCAACTATAGAGATCCGGAGTTTATTGGGTTTGGCAGGCTTTTATCGTCGGTTTATGGAGGGGTTTTCATCTATTGCAGTTCCGATGACCAGGTTAACCCATAAGGGTGCCCAGTTCAGGTTGTCGGGCGAGTGTGAGGCGAGCTTTCAGAAGCTTAAGATAGCTTTGACTACAGTGCTAGTACTGGTTTTGCCCACAGGTTAAAGGCCGTATATAGTTTAGTGTGATGCATATCGTATTGGACTTGATGCGGTCAAGATGACAAGGTCATTGTTTATGCTTCGCGGCAGTTGAAGATTCATGAGAAGAACTATCCAGTGTATGATTTGGAGTTAGCAGCCATATTTCATGCGCTGAAGATTTGGAGGCACTATTTATATGGTGTGTCATGTGAGGTATTCACGGATCACAAGATTTTGTAATACTTGTTCAAGAAGAAGGAGCTAAACTTGAGGCAAAGAAGGTGGTTGGAGCTACTAAAGACTGTGATATCACCATCTTGTATCATCTGGGGAAGGCCAATGTGGTACCCGATGCTTTGAGTAGAAAGTCAGCCAATATGGGTAGTCTTGCATATATTTCGGTCGGTGAGAGGCCGCTTACCTTGGATGTTCAGGCTTTGGCCAATCAGTTTGTAAGGTTGGATGTCTTCAAGCCCAGCCACGTGTTAACTTGCACAGTCACTCATTCTTCATTATTGGAGCGCATTCGAGATCGGCAGTATGATGATCCCCATTTGTGTGTCCTAAAGGACACGGTGCAGCACAGTGGTGCCAAACGAGTCACAGTGGGTGATGACAGAGTTTTGAAGATGCAAGGTCATATTTGTGTGCCTAATGTGGATGGGCTTCGAGAGTTGATTCTAGGGGAGGCCCATAGTTCCCGGTACTCTATTCATCCGGGCGTCGCTAAGATGTATTAGGATTTGTGGCAGCATTATTAGTAGAGGAGGATGAAGAAGGATATTGTTGCGTATGTGGCTCGGTGTTTGAATTGTCAGTAGGTAAAGTATGCGCATCAGAGACCTGGTGCTTTGTTTCAGAGGATTGAGCTTCCCGAGTGGAAGTGGGAGCGTATCACTATGGACTTTGTTGTTGGACTCCCACAGACTCAGAGGAAGTTCGATGCAGTGTGGGTTATTGTTGATAGGCTGACCAAGTCAGCGCATTTCATTCACGTGGCAGTCTCCTATTCTTCACAGAGGTTAGTTGAGATCTATATCTGGGAGATTGTTCATCTTCGTGGTGTGCCTATGTCTATCATTTCGGACTGAGGTACACAGTTTACCTCACATTTCTGGAGAGCGGTCCAGCATGAGTTGGGCATGCAGGTTGAGTTGAGCACAACGTTTCATCCTTAGACGGACAGGCAATTCGAGCGGACTATTTAGATTTTGGAGGATATGCTCCGAGCTTGTGTTATTGACTTTGCAGGCTTGTGGGATCAATTCTTGCCTTTAGCGGAATTTGCCTACCACAATAGCTATCAGTCGAGCATCAAGATGGCTCCTTATGAGGCTTTATATGGTAGGCGCTGTCGGTCACCGGTTGGATGGTTTGAGCTGGGAGAGACTCGGTTTTTGGGTACAGATATAGTACAGTATGCCTTGGACATGGTCAAGATCATTCATGATAGGCTTCGTAAAGCTCAGTCCATGCAAAAGAGTTATGCCGACCTTAAGGTTCGTGATGTGGCATTGGTCAAGGAACGAGTGTTGCTTCGGGTGTTGCCTATGAAGGGCATGATGAGATTCGGAAAGAAGGGCAAGCTTAGCCCTAGGTTCATTAGCCTATTTGAGATTCTTGATCGAGTGGGAGAGATGGCTTACATACTTGCATTGCTGCCGAGTTTATCAGCCGCACATCCAGTGTTTTATGTGTCCATGCTTCGGAAGTATCACGGTGATCTATCCCACGTGTTAGATTTCAGCACTGTCCAGTTGGACAACGACTTGCCCTATGAGGAGGAGCCGGTAGCTATTCTAGACCAGCAGGTTTGTCAGTTGAGATCGTAGAGTTTCCTCTCTGTTCGTGTTCAGTGGAGAGGTCAGCCTGTTAAGGCAGCAACCTGGGAGTCCGAGTCGGATACGGGAGCTGATATCCCCATCTTTTCTCTGACTCAGGTACTTCCTTCTTATGTCCGTTCGAGGACGAACAGTTGTTTTAGAAGTAGAGAATGTGATGACCTTGGGTCATCACTTGTGTTGCAAGTAAATTTAGTGTCCTGAGGTCTTAAACCTCTCTTTTTGTCTCACCTCGATTTGCGTGCATAGTGTGGGCGTGTATCCCCAAAGCTATTATGTGAAAATCTATGAAAAATGATAAATTTTATTTTTAAAATGAATTTAAGTTGACTTCAGCCAACATTTTAGATAAACGGACCTGGACCCGTGATTTGACGGTTCCGGAGGGTTCGTAGGAGTATGGGGCTTGGGCGTATGCCCGGAATCGAATTCCGAGGTCACAAGCCCGAGAAATAAATTTTTAAAAAAAATTATTTTCTGGAATATATACATGAGTTTTTGAAAATAAAATATGTTTGAATTTGATGGTATCGGGCCCGTAAAGTTTGAATTTGCTTCCGGAGCGCGGTACAGGTCTTATGTGATATTTAAGTTGAGCCCGTAAAATTTGGTAAGAATCGGAGTCCTTTTAGTATAAATCGGACCTTCATTTGAGAAAATAGAGATTTTGAATGTTCTTGAGTAATTAAATGAAATTGAGGCTTAATTAATAGATGTTGAGGTTATTTTGATGATTTGATCGCACAGGCAAGTACGTATGATATTTTTGGACTTGCGTGCATATTTGTTTTGGAGCCTCGAGGGCTCGGTTGAGTTTTGGATAGGCCACGGGGTGAATTTAGACATAGAACATAGCTGTTGCAGGTTCAGAGAAGTTGCAGGTCTCTGAACCAGATTATGCGGTCCGCAGTGGTTTCTTACAGCCGCGGTGGGGACTTCGCGACCGCGGAGGAATTATGCGGTCCGCGGTAAGGCAAGGCCATACCTTTGCGTCCGCGCTTGATTTCTTGCGGTCCGCGGTGGAGCTCCGCGGCCGTAGTCCTTTTTATGCGGTCCGCGGAGAGGGTCTGAGAGAAGTATATTTAAACAGGATTTCAGTTATTTTTCACTTTTCAAAACCCTATAAACATTAGGAGGCGATTTTCCAAATACTCTTTCTTCTCCAAAATATTAGTAAGTGATCTTAAACTCATTTCTTTCACTCCTTAACTTCTTTTTACAGGATTTTATCCTAGAATCTAGGTTTTCATGGTGGAATTGAGAATTTTGGGTAAAACCTAAGAATATTGAAATTTGGGAATTTATACCTCAAAGTCAGGTCGGATTCCAAGATCAATTATATATCCGGGCTCGGGGGTGAATGGGTAATCGGATTTTGGTCCAAATTTCGGGTTTGGACCAAGCGGGACCGGGGCCAATTTTTGACTTTTTGGGAAAAACTTTATAAAACCTATTTTCATGCATTAGAATTGATTCATTTAGCAATTATTGATATAGTTAAGTGACTTGTGGCTATATACAAGCGAATCGGTTGTGCAATCAAGAGGTAAAGCGGTAGTTGAGGCTTGAATTGTGTTCGTGGCATCGAGGTAAGTGTTTAGTCTAACCTTAGCTTGAAGGATTAGGAGTTGTGTCATATTTACTATATGTTAATTGTGGAGTACGACGTATAGGCATGATGACGAGTATCTATACATTGGTTTCAAGCATGCCCGTGAGTCTAGTATTGTAATTGCTATGACTTCATTGTGATTTATCGATGTCTAATATGATGATCATCGTTGTTGGTTCCTTTGTCGAGATGTTGTTGTTATACTTTTGTTCCCTTGCCGGGATGTTGACGTTATATTATTGTTCCCTTGCCGGGATGTTATTGTTATATTATTGTTCCCTTGTCGGGATATTATTATTATGTTATTGTTCCCTTGCCGAGATTCTTCTGTGATTGGTGTTGATACATGAAATGGGAGTGGGTTGCACGCCTGCAACGGTAAGCGAGTTGCACGATTGCAACGATAATGTATGAAATAGGACAGAGTTGCACGACTGCAACGGTAATATATAAAATGGGAACGGGTTGCACTCCTGCAACGGTAATATGTGACATGGGAGCGAGTTGCACGCCTGCAACGGTAATATATGAAATGGGAGCGAGTTGCACGCCTGCAACGGTAATATATAAAATAGGAGCGGGCTGCACGCCTGCAATTGCAATGTATGAAATGGGAGCGGGCTGCACGCCTGCAACGGCAACATATGAAATGGGAGCGGGTTGCACGCCTGCAACGAGATATATGAAATGGGAGTGGGTTGCACGCCTGCAACGAGAAAGAATGAAAGTGAATTGTGTTTGTTTTCCTCATTATTGTTGGCAACTATACTATGGTTTCTTTAAATTCCTCTTTGGTATTTTTTTTGTTATCTGATACTCTCCGTAGCATGCCTTCCCCTCCCCATCTTTAACTGTGAATATCTTCTTTTAGTTTTCGATGTATATGATTTAACTGCACAGGTTTATTTGGTAGTCTGGTCCTAGCCTCGTCACTACTTCGCCGAGGTTAGGCTAGGCACTTACCAGCACATGGGGTCGTTTGTGCTGATACTACACTCTGTACAATGTGGAGATACTAATACCGGAGTGTTTGGACCGCAGTGAGGGTGCTGTCTTCAGTCCTTTCAGGCGACCCGAGGTAGTCCTGCAGGCGTTCCCAGGCCTTGGCGTCTCTTTCTCTCTTTCTCTACTGTTTCTTATATGTATTTCTGAGACAGTTTGTATCTATTCTTCAGACCTTTTATTTGTAATACTCTTAGACGGTATGTGAAATTGTGACGCCAAATTGTGGGTAGTACTATACTACAAATTATGTAGCAATGTTTGGTTAAACTATTAAGTTTTTGTCTTCCGCATTTTTGGTTATTTAATTTATTCAGATGTT
Organism: Nicotiana glauca; assembly: GCA_026770625.1. NCBI lineage: Eukaryota > Viridiplantae > Streptophyta > Magnoliopsida > Solanales > Solanaceae > Nicotiana > Nicotiana glauca. Next base: position 9,081 of record MDKF010228745.1, read on the forward strand.
TAATCACTTATTACTTTGAATAATAAAAAGGAAAATGAATTTATACACTCGGCTTTCGTAACTTCCACTAGTAGGCTCCATCACGACTCTCGAAGGTGGAAAATCCGGATTGTGACAATAGATAGTTCAAGGATGTAGCCAATAATACGTGCCAAGTTTAGGGAGTTTTAAGGTATTTTGCGTATTTTTTACATTATTTATATAATTTATTGGTTATAATATGTTATCACTTAATTTATTTTTCAAGTACTATATCAAACTTCAATACAGAGAGTTACATGTTCTTATAGATTAAATAATATAAAAATCTTGACAGTGGTATGCAGAAATTAAAACATAAATTCAAATATGAAGTGGACTCAAACCTTATATAACGTAAATGTTTAAATAAAACAGTATCTATGTGCCTGTGGTTGGATTTACTAATTCAAGAATTCAAGATGATAGAAGAGATTTTAGGATCCATAAGTTTCAAAGGTAAAAAAAAATGTGAGTATGAATTGTAGTTCCTGCAATAATGAATCCTGAAGGAACAATCATCCGTACACAAATGGAAAAGCCTAAATAGATCTTCTAAATTCTTAATTAAAAATAATTTTTAACTATCTAGCTCGTAACAGAATTGTTTCATTGAGAAAGTAAAATCGGCAAACTAAAATGATCGATACTTTGTTCTCAATTGACTAATTAACTCCTCAAATTCTTGATAAATTTTAACTTTTTAAAAACAAAATTATACATTTGCTTAAAGCAAACCATCGAAGCTCAGAGGTTATGCATGCACAATACCTAACAAATTTGGAATTATCTATGCATTTGTGGTGCCATCAAAGTTTTTACAGATAAATACAGTAGTATCCACTTTATATATGTTTATCAAATGCACAATCATAGAAATCTTATGAAAAAGGACTTTTGTAGGCCTTGCTGAGCTCAAAAAAGGAAACATACTTTCACCTTATTTGTTGGGATAAAGGTACTCAAATAAACATGATGTTCCTTTTGGAGATTGACGAATAAACATAAGATTCATTTGATAAAAATGACATCTCGGTATATAAAATATTTTGTATTTATGCAAGATGAGCGGACGCACCTCTAAGAATGTAACGTAAATAGCTTAATAGAAATATTATCGATCGTAACTTATAAGTCACAATGAAACAATTTTACTATTACTCTAATGCTCCCTCCATAAGTTCATTTGATTTAAAAAAAAAAAAAATCAAGCAGAAACCTCAATGCATATGAATAATAGACTCTTACTTTGCCCTACCTAATTATGAATTTGGCAACTAGGATAACATATTCCCAATGCGTGTGGTGCTCTCTGAATGTAAATGTGTCCAAATAGATGCCATGAAATTGATTAGATTATATTAAATGCCTTGAAGGCTTGAACTATTATGCCCTTAATATTCAGATAGAATGCCCTAGCTTTTTAAGAGACAGGAAAATAATTCTTATCCGTTGTTGTCAACACACGAACCATCCAAAAAAAAAAAGCGCCATAACGTTTGTATATGTAGTTTGTAATATAAATGTAGTTGTATAGTAAAATGTCCTACTATTATTAGAAGGTGTACGGACGGACTGAAATTGCCTAAAACGTCCGGAACATACCAACCGAAATCGGTCAAAAAGTTGGAAAAATTGACTGATTTCCGATCGACTTTAATTCGTCGAAATTAGACTAGTCGGTAATAAATAATGACCGAAGTCGGTCGCAATTTTCGACCAATTTCGATCGGCCAATTAAATTTCAAAAACGAACAAAAAAGAAAAAATTTACCGAAAAAACTGACCGAAAAATGCGGGGATTGTACTTTGGCAGGATACTATTCCACCCATTGGTATATTTTGGTTTAAGACTTTCTTTTATTTTATTTATACTTTTAATTGTATTTTCATGCGAAAATAACCGATCGATCTCGGTCAATTTTATTAACAATACTAAAGAACTGACCGAAGTCGGTCATTTTTAAAAAAATGACCGACTGAAATAACCAACTGATTTCATTCGATTTTTCGAATATTTCTTAAAAAGTAAATTTCACGGGACGCCAAAATAGTTTTTTCCATTTTTTGCACAAAAAAACCGATTAAAGTTGGTCGGTTTCAAAAAAAAATTTAAAAAATAAGATATCTTGAAAAATCGATCGAAACCGACCGAAGTGCGTCAGTCGGCCATGGCCAATTTTGGCAGAATTTTTAGTACTAATATACAGAAACATTGTCTCGAAAGACCTACAAATAATTTGAATCAATGCAGATTTAGAAAGATAAGCCGCAATGGAAGAGAAAATTTCATATAAGTGATACCTACTAGCGGACGAAGTGCATTAAAAGTCACTTTTAAACCTGATATTTAAAATATATTCACAATTTACAATGTATTTAAAGATTAGCTGTAACGACCTGCCTGGTCGTTTTGACTTTTAGAACCCCATTCCCTTAAATAAAACTCCCCGTGCTTGCTTTAGCTAATTTACGATTTGCGTGGACGGTTAGTTCGGGGTTTGGGAGGAGTTTTGAGTGAAATATGCCCCTTTGGGTTCTTAAAATTTTCTTAAAAGACTAAATTTGACTTTGGTCAATATTATTAGAAAATGGACCCAGACTCGTATTTTGACGGTCCTGGAGGGTCCGTGGGAAAATATGGGACCTGGGCGTATGTTCGGAATCGAATTCCGAGGTCCCTAGCCCGAGTACTGAATTTTTATTAGAAATTGTTAATTTGAAGTTTTAAGGATTTAAAGAAACTAAGTAACCAATGATTTCCTAGGTATCGAGCTCGTATTTTAGTTCTGAAGCCTGGTAAAGGTCCGAAATATCATTTAAGACTTGCCCGTAAAATTTGGTGTCAATCCGAGTAGATTTAGGGCATTTTGGCCCGTTGGAGAAAAATTAAGAACTTGAAGTTCATAAGTTTGATTTATTTGGTTTTAGGGGATGATTTCTAGATTTAGCTTTGTTTCAGGTGTTCCGAAGGTTCTAGTAGGTCCGTCTTGTGATTCCAGACTTGTCGATATATTCGGGCGGGGCCCGAGAGCCTCGAGCGTCAATCAGACGAGGCTCGAGTGAAGTGAAAATTTTGGGAAAGGCCTGAAGAGCTGCTGCTTCTGTCATAACCGCATCAGCGGATCTTGGACCGCAGATACGGCACTTCGATCGCAGTAGCGGTCAAAGCGGCCAAGCCAGGAACCGCAGATGTAGTCCTAGCCTTCCCTCCGCTTTTTTGCAGATGCGGTTAAATCCTCGCAGATGCGGGACCGCAGATGCGGAAATCTCTGGGCAGTGAGGTTCGTTTAATACGAGTTCAAGACCATTTTTATCACTTATACACTTTTCCATTGGCGATTTTGGGAGCTTTGGAGAGAAGACTTCCACTTAGCATTGTGAGGTAAGTTTCATTCACCGATCCTTAGTTTAGTACTTGTATATTAGGTAGATTAAACACTAGAAATTAGGTAAAAATCAAGGGGTTAGAGCAAGACCTAAGGTTTTAATAAAATTTAAATTTAACCACGAGATTTGTTATGAAATATATTATAAATCATATATTATTGATGCTTAGGTTGTAGAGAACAACTTCCTTTGAAAAATCTCGGAATCCGGGCATGTGGGCTCGGGGTCGAAATTTAGGAAACTTGTGTAAAAGGTTGGGAAATTGCTTCAATAGCTAGAACTCGATCTTATAAGACTATATTAACTAGTTCATACTTCATTTAACTAGTTTGGGATTGTTCGGCTCCGAATTGAGGGCTTGGACTTGTTCTTGATATTTGGAAGTGCGCTTTGGAGCGAGGTGAGTCTCCTTTCTAACTTTGTACGAGGGAATTGTCCCCATAGTTATAATAATTGAGAAATTTCTACTAAATGCGGGGGCTACGTACGCAATAGGTGACGAGAGTCTATTCGTAGCTACTATGATGTTAATTTCTTGGGTAGTCTAGGACCCACATCATGCCTAAATTATGAATATCTCCATATCAACTTGCTAATGTGATCGTTTATGATATGCTAGAGACTTCGAAAGAAATAAAGGTGAACATTTGAACTTGTTAAACCTTTGTAAGAATTTATTTGTATATAAATGTGTCACGACCCGAATATCCTACCACCGGGGTCGTGATGGCGCCTACTATCGGAGCTAGGCAAGCCAACTATTTAAATATTTCACAAAGTTTTTATCTAGAACAATATGATAAACTGAAATAAATACTTAAAATATACGGAAGACTTTTAACAAAAACGATATCATAATACGGAAGTTTAAAATATATCTCTACCCAGTATCTGGTATCACCACTCACGAACTACTAAGGAGTACTAAAAACATCGGTCTGAAAGAAAATACACAAGAGTCTGTCTCGATACAAATAAACAAACAGAAATAACATAGATGAGACTCCGAGCCCGCGGACGTCAGCTAAGCTACCTAAGAGTCTCTGGACTGAAGGTCGGCTCCCGGTCTAGAACTGCTGCGGCGGTCCGTAAGCTGCCTCCTGATCTGTGCACAAAAAGGCACAGAAGTGTAGCATCAGCACACCCGACCCTATGTGCTGGTAAGTGCCTGGCCTAACCCCGACGAGGTAGTGACGAGGCTAGACAAGACCTACCACAAACAACCTGTACAGATATATACAATAACAGGAGAATACACTAATCTAAACAGTTAAAAGGGGAGGGAAGCATGCTGGGGGGTACAACAGTTCAAATACAGAAATCGGCTAACAAGAGTGAAAACTGAGCAGGTAATAACTGATAAAGAAATACCGGAAAGCTCAACACATAGAACAATATACTCAGTCCATATTCCCGTTGCGGCACGTAACCCGATCCTCAACATTTATCACCGTTGCGGCGTGCAACCCGATCCTCGACAATTAATCAGTTGCGGCGTGCAACCCGATTCTCAGTATTTAGTACCATTGCGGCGTGCAACCCGATCCTCAATATTTACCAACAAAACTCACCCAACATCATTCGCAACTCAGGTGCGAGGGGAGTAACATCAAAAAAAAAAATACAAAAGTCCCGACGAGGGAATATATCTAACAACTCAAATTTCCCGGCAAGGGAGTGTTTAATTTATACCAAAATCCCGGCAAGGGAGTGTTCAATTTATACCAAAATTCCGGCAACGGAGTGTTCAATTTATACCAAAATCCCGGCAAAGGAGATAATCACAGGACTCCCACTTCTAATACTTAGCTACCAACAACTTTAAGTCGAGCCAAATGCTTCAATAATCTATACAAGTTTTCTATTTGTCCTCAATCGATCATATCGGTGAACTCAATCAATTTAAGTAACAAGTCATACCACATTATTCGATTTGAAACAATTTAAGACCCACGGTCATGCTAGACTCGGGTGCATAGATAACCGTCACCATACCTATATACCGACTCCTCATAGCACATAGAAAATAATGTTCTAATACTATTCCCTCGAGCTAAAGTTAGATCAAACACTTACCTCGATCCGAAAATAGCAATCAAGCCTCTAACACCGCCTTTCCTCTAGAATCCAACTCTGAAACAACGATATCCAGCCATAATTTGATTCAATAGTATCAATAAGAGCTCAAAAACATAATCCCATAGTCTAGAAATAGAATTCCCATCATTCTTCCAAAAATAGCAAAATCCGACACCGGGCCCACATGGTCCAAACTCGAGGCTCGGACCAAATTCCAATTACCCATAACCCCACGAGTTCAAATATATAATTTATTGTAAGATTCGACCCCAAATTGAGGTTGAATTGCCCAAAATCCCAAAAACCTAACTCTACCCAAAAGCCCTAATTTCTACTTTAATTTCATGTTTTTAGGCTAGGATTTTAGTGATTAGATGAAGAAATAATGAGGAAACGATGTTAAGATTACTTACCCAAAGAGTTATGGAGAAGGAAGCTCTTGAAATTCGTGTATGGAGGGTTTGAGTGAAGGGCTCGTGTGAAAAATGGCAAAAATCCCGAGCACACTGTTCTGTTTTTAACTTAAGAATCACTGGAGCATTTTTGGTCTATGCAATCGCGGGGCAACAGATGCGATCGCATAGAGAGTAGGAAGTTGGCTTCTGCGATCGCAGAAGAAGTCATGCGATCGCGTAGAGGAAGGGAAGCCTGGAATGTTGGGTGAGGTCCAAAGCTATGAGATCGCGTATAGGGGAATGCGATCGAATTGAGGAGTGTGGCTAAGCTATGCGATCGCGTACCAAAAAATGCAATCGCATTGAACAAAGTGAGATGGCTAAAAAGGGACTCTATGCAATCGCAGACATGCCTATGCGATCGCATAGAGGAAAAGATCTGTGCAAAAATTGCAGAATTTTTTGATGCATTCTAAGTCCAAAAACACTCCAAACCACCCCCGAAATCACTCCCGAGCCCTCCGGGCTCCCAACCAAACACACACCCTAACTCAATATCATCCTACGAACTTGTTCGAGCGATCAAATCGCCAAAATAACATCAAAATCAAAGAATCAAACCCCAAAACTCAAAATTTTAATTTCAAAG
>MU691757.1:0-32082 GCA_026770625.1 Nicotiana glauca
TATGCAAATGGGACAATGCCCAATCGAAAACAATCGAATTATAGCAAAAACCTCGAAACTAGCAAAACCCGAGCCTCGGGCCCACTTCTCAAAAAATTCCGAAAATTATATCACTGGATTTTTCGTCTCGCCACGAGTCTATACATATCAAATTTACAAAAATCGGAGTTCTTTTGACCCCTGAAATTCAAGGTTTACACTTTCTTAGGTTTCAAGCTCTAACAACCATTTTAACCTTTAAATCCTTGAATTTCCGTGATTAAATCAATATTTTTACACCATAATAACATATTCCGAGTCCAAATATTCATATCTGATGATATCCCTTCGAATCCTCTTCAAAATCGCCAAAAATCGCCTCTCGTTCGAAGTCCAACTCGTTTTTCTTATTTCTGAAATTCGCGAACACTGGTTCATTAAACCATCAACATTTTTTGCTTCTGCGGTCCCGATACCGCTTAAGCGGGACCGCTTCTATGGCCATTCGACCGCTTATGCGGTTCTCATTAAGCTCCCCAGAAATCGCTTATGCGATCAGGCATCCGCTTCTGCAGTTCCCCATCTTTCGCTTCTGCGGTGAATACTCCGCTTTTGTGGACCCGCTAATGCGACTAGACTTCCGCTTTTGCGGAATCCTCCTAGGATCCCTTTGGCTGCTTCTGCTGCTCTCCCACCGCATCTGCGGAACCACTTAAGTGGCTCCTTTTCCGCAGATGCGGAAACAACAGAAGGCTTAAGGATCTGCTACAACACCAAGCTTCCAACTTCCGTTTAATCATCCGAATTCACCCCGAGGCCCTCGGGACCTCAACCAAAAGCACAGATATGATCTAATACTTCATTCAAACTTGCTCGTATCATCAAAATGCTAACGTTAACATCAAAATCCTCAATTATGATCAAATCAAAGCCTAAATTTCTTAAAAACTTCCGAATTGCACATTCAATGAAAAACCCGACCAAACTATGTCCGAATGACCTGAAAATTTGCAGACATATCCAAAATCACCTAACGAAGCTACTAAAACTCTCGGAATTCCATTCTGGCCCTCATATCAAAATCTCACCTATCAACTGGAATCCGCCAAAATACAAACTTTGCCAATTCAAGCCTAATTCCACACCGGACCTCCAAATTCCATTCCGATCGAACTCATAAGTCATAAATCATCCCCCGAAGCTAACCAAATCACTGGAATTCACATTCGAGCCCTCTAACTATATAGTCAACTTTCGGTTGACTTTTCCAAAACAAGCTTCCTTCAAAGAGACTATGTGTCTCATTTCCAACTAAAACCAATTCAATTGTATCCGATCAACTCAAATACTGATATTGAAACATAGAACAACATGATATGGGGGAAATGAGGCGGTAACTCACGTGACAACGGGCCGGTTCATTACACTTAAATCCCTCAAGAAAATTGTCTAATAGATCCATCGTCGGGAAAAGTCCAATTCTTTTCTATTTTAAAAAAACTTATTCAAATAAACTAACACAACTAAAATAGCATAGAAAGTCACCCAGACAATATCCTCACCCCACACTTAAAATTGTACATTGTCCCCAATGCACAACAAATCTAATAAAAGGGGAAAAGAGAGTCCCTGGTAGGCCAAACGCCGAAGCACTTACAACTCATGGAGTACTCAGACTTCTCCCAAGCTTAGTCCTTCCAATACCTATGCTTTCCATGCTCCTAGAAAATAAAAAAATTGAAACTACAAAAGTAATACTGTTAAAAAAGAAAAAAGCAATAAAGCTGGGGTGCCTCCTAACAAGCGCTTGATTTAACGTCGCGACATGACGTGAATCACTTTTTGCCACCACCTCGAGCTTATGAATTGAACCCCAAGTTTTGATTCAAGCTTATGATTATGGTCATGGGGCGGTGGAATAAATCTTACTGGCCCAAGAAAATAATGTAGTATTCTGCACTCCTTGGCCTTTGTATGAGGTATGTAATCCTGACTTTCTGGCAAGAAGAATTTCAGAATATATGCACCTTGTTTCTCATTCCTTGACTCTTCAATTGGCTCGGATGACTCTATTTCCATATCATCATCTAAACACAATGTGGAAAAATGCTTGGAGTGTGGACTAATGCGCTCAAGCACATGAACTTCAGGACTTTCAACATCCTCAAAATCATTCACACTAGAGTCAACTAAATTTGTATCTTCAATGTCCCTGGTTGACTCCAGTATTACTTCTTCAATATCGGCATCCTCAAATTCTAGCTGGATAGATTGTTGGTGTTCTACTTTGACCTCCTCCTCTAGCTCATCCTCTTATTTTTTTAAATCGTCCAGTAGAATGGTAATTTCTGTAGCCAATTCATACTCATATTGGCTACTATCCACAATGTCAACTTGTTGCGCTTTACTAGGTTCAATTAATTTATTCGCTTGTAGCCTCCAAGTTGTGAATAGCTGCCCCTTGACTTTGTACCCGCAATTGTATCTCATGATATTGTTCCATAAGGCACTTTATCATATCCTCGATCTCTTTCAGGTCCTCATACCTGGGTTCTTTGTTCCTATTAACTTCATAAGAAAAAGAAGAACTATCAAAGTAAGGGGTTGGGGAAAGATAAGAAATATAAGCACAACCATGAAAGTGACCATCTTGAACACCACACATATCACACACATTCTACACATATGATTGAGTTGGTGCACAAAACTCGCTCTCGGGAATATTTTTATAATTTTGCCCTGGGTGGTTTCCTTCACAATATGCATAAGGAGGATTAAAAGTAGAATTACCAACATCAAAATTCTCATAATTCCATGATTCCATGTTTCTCAAATAAACAAATAAAACTAAAATTAAAAAAATATCAAATAATAAAATAAAAGTTCAAACTTGAAACCTAGGAATATGTACACCTAATACTACATCGTTAGTTCCCTGGCAACGACGCCAAAATTTGATCACGCCCAACTATGCCTTGTAAAAAGGACTAAGCAGTCGTTACAAGTATAATTCGGTTTACAAGTCTGGAGTCGAATCTCACAGAGAACTAAGGCTTAGCTATAGTTGTTCAATATCGCTAAGAAACACAGGTCCAAACAATTTTCTAATTGTAAAGATTATAATATTTATTTTTATCTAATTAACTAACAAATCTAAAAAGCCATAAAACTATCAATTAACAAGGATAAGGATTGGAGTCAAGATTAAGGAGGTCTAGAGTTATGATTTCCCCAGTTACCAGAATCCTTCCCGCTACATTTTCTATAAATTCGCCTAAGTATTCTTTACCGATCACGAGCGCTCTGACTGTCGTAACTCTCTCCCGAGTAATTACCACAATTTACTAGATGCACTCTTCCGAGTTACTCTAGCTGGCTTTTGTTACAGCTCACTTAGATCGCACCCAAGGTTTCGTTATCCCTAATCCCACCTTTAAACCCTTGGTTATTGATTCCTTATATACGCCGGGAGTGATGTTGTTCAACAACTACCTAAATATGCACTCTCTCCCGAGTAATACATACTAAATAGGCACAGCTACTTGAGGGCACTTCAATCAACCACAAGAATAATATAGTTGAACAAATAAAGAAAATATTGTGGCTCAATTATATAAAAACATTACAAGAAATTATCCTACAAAAGGTTCCATCAAAACCCTAGATAAAAAATTAGCTATTCATAATAGTGTGTAAAACTACAATACTAAAAGTTAAAACCAACAATGAAAAAGTAGGAAGATGAAGGAAAAACTCGTAGAAGAATTCCATGCCTTGTTCCTATTGTGTCTTTGCCTCCTTAGGTCGAATCTGTGTCAAAAATATGTCCAACCTCTCAAAATACCATTTTTCCATGTATATATACCGGGCCCAAACAATTATACCTTCTCCTAGATGAAAAAAACACTTTTCCTAGATTTGACTAGCGCGGCCACGCTCGTTACCGTGCTAGTGGCCACGCATATTGCCCAGTGTTCTGCCTGACGAGCGCGTCCTGAGCGTGACCGCGCTATTAACGCGCATGTTTCACCTTGTTCCGCTTAGAATTTGGAAAAACATAAAACATGAAAGTTGTAGCACTTTGAGTTATACTTCCAATCATATATTGTGTAGCCCAAAATGGAGTTTTGACTAAAAAGTTATATCCATTTTACTAGACAGAGCGCAATATTCCTACTCGATTCTTCGTTCGCTCTAACTATCATCTGTTGACCCCTAAACACGATCCCGGATTAATTCCTTGAGCTTTTACTCAGACTTTAGAGCTCCAAATCACTTGAATTCATTCCATAACATCTATATAGTTTGAAATCACTCCTACAAGGCATAAAGCACACCATTAGTGCAGGCCACTAGCTATTAAAGCTCAAACTCAATTAAAGTGCAGTAAATTAGAGTGTAATAAGCGACTAAAATACGCAATTATAGCCTCTCATCAGTTTACATTGAGGTAAGTTACTTGAGCTCAATACTCGTGATTATGGTAATTTTCAGTTGTTTAAGCATGTAATTAGTAAAAATTAGGGATGAAATTGAGGGGTTAGGGCTTGGAAATTGCAGAGTTTGATATGGGGATTTGAGGGACCATTTGTTGTCGGATTTGGATGAATTGGTATGGATAGACTCGTGAGTGAAAGGGATTTCTAGTTTTGTAATTTTGGGATTTTGGGTGAATTTTGGGATTTTGGTCTAAATTGTTAGTTTTTCGTACGGAATTGGTTACTTGGCCTATATTGATTGCATTGTATTGCTTTTGGTTAGATTTAGGACGTTTGGAAGTCCATTCCAAATGCAAGGGCATCTCAGAGTAGGGATTTGATCGGCTTGAGGTGAGTAATGATTGTAAATCTAGTCCTCCCCCGAATTGCACATCGTTTTATTGCTTTGAGGTGACGCACATGCTAGGTGATGAGCGTGTGGGCGTGTGCCGTTGGGAATTGCGACTTGATCCGTCCCGTAGAAACTATTAAGTTTCGTAATTGATTGAAACTTTATGATACTTATGTGTTTTAGAAAGAATTCCTATAAATTTGGGCTGAATGTCATATTTGGGCCTCATGCCAAAGTTGTTTGGACCCTTAGGGGCCTTTTTTCTTATTATCCTCCCTCTGTTTTGATTGAAAATCTATATTCAGCCATGCTATGTTTACTGATTTCATAACTCAGTCTTTATTACACCGTTTTGATGCATATAAAATGTTATTTTGGGCTGAGCACCCTGATTTTTACTGATAGCCTAAGTGGCTTGAGAGGTTTATGACTGAGTGAGGCCGAGGGCCTGTTCTTGCGAGGATATTATGGGATTGGGCTGCGCGCCGCAGCATGTTGTTACTAATTTATAATTATGAAAGGCCGAGGGCCTGATTGATTTATGGCACGAGGTGGCTTGTTATAGCGCTTGGGCTATAGGAGCCCCTCCGGAGTCTGCACACCCACAATGAGCGTGAATAGCCTGAGTGAGTGATATGATGTATTGCCTGAGGGGTTGTTCTTGATTCATGTTGTGCCCGAGGTGCTGTTTACGAGCGATTGTGAGGTTTGCCCAAGGGGTTGTTTATGATTCATGTTTGCCAGAGGGGCTATTTATGTTTTCATCATTTTTACTCACTATTTCATCACTTTGTCGAAAAAAAACTATTGAAAGTTGTTTTAAAACAGTTTAGTGAAACTGGATTTTTAAACGAGATGATTTGAGTCACATACTGATTTGAAAGTATGTTTTATTTACTGAGATTTCATGATATGGAGTTTATGTGTTTCCTACCGCTCAGTCTTTATTTACCTTTATTACTTACTGAGTTGGCATACTCACATTACTCCCTGCACCTTGTGTGCAGATCCAGGGGTTGCTAGAGGTGCTAGCGATTGTTGATTTTTATCCGTCGCGGATCCGTGGAGTTAGCAAGGTAGCTACATGGTGATCGCAGCCCTGCTCTTCTCCCTCCTATATTCCTTTAGATGTTATTAGTTACTTTCCAGACTGTATTAGTCTTAGTTTAATTGGACAGTTTTTAGTAGACGCTCATGACAAGCGACACCCCGATGTCAGGGATTTTCTTTCCATTTTTTGTTATTCAGATTTATCTTATGAAGTTTTATTAATTAAATAGCTTGATGAAATCTTTATTTCGAGGTATCATTTTTTTTGATAAAAGAGTCGGTTTGCCTAGTTCCACGTTAGGCGGTGTCGCACCCCCTTTTTTCTCGCAAAATTGGGTTTATGACATTTTGGTAGGACAACTCGTTCCCTCTTGGGAATTGGGTTTTTTGAATTGAAAAGTCACCACCTAATGATTAAGTGCATTAGGACACTAAGAGGTTTTTGATTTAGAAAACCAGAGTTCGGGTAAGGGCTAGAAATTATCTCGAGGGGAAGGTATTAGGCACCCCTCAAGATCCACTAGTGTGGTTCCCGGCCACGCTACAATTGTTACTTTAAGTACAAACAATAAATAAAAAAAATAAAGGTTTCAAATATGAGGGGTTGTCACATCATGATTGCAAATAAGTTAAGATTTAAAGAAGCAAAGGAGTTGAAATTTGAGAAAAAGGAGTTTCGACATTTTTGAAAGTAATAAACAAGTAAAGGGGAGGGGGTACTAGGTTTATAAATAATATAGATCACATCAATGCAATGCCCGATAATCACTCCTCAGAAGAGGGGTTACACATGGTATTAGCGCACCGGTCATCATATCGATATCTATCCTTTCCTACCTCGTTGAGGTATTAAATGCAAAATGATTTCGTTTACTTATTGCATGCTAGTATCCGCCCCAATCCTATCAGTCCAGAGGCATTTGGGACTGCTAGTCCTAAAGAGAAGGGAAATGTGGATTTTGTATGGTTTAAAAAAGGATAAAATTCTAGAGCGACAAACAAAACACGTAAAGCAGATATGGGAGACACATAACAATTAAAAGGCTCAGGTAGGTCTCCTCACTTAGAAATAGATTGTTTAACATGACTTACAAATACTGGTTATGGTCTGAATTAAATTTAAAGCGTTAAGGCAGGCTGGTTTATCACATATTTCCCAGATAATAAGTCTGAATTAGGCCTACCCCTGGTTGTAATTATCAAAGACTGATGCAGTTAATCAATTACCTAATGGCTTGCCTAGGTGACACCTGTAGGCATGATATCTAACAATGTGGAAGTATACTGATTTAAAGAAGGCTTGCTGATTGTAGAAAAACATAACTTCCGCAGATATTGAGTAATGTTACTACTGATTTTAGACTTATAGATGATTCAGATTCAGTTGATTACCCCTATAGACTTGCTTTCTAAGCGTAATTGGTTTTAAAACATTTATAGAAATGCAAGAGTCCTTAAAGATATGGTTTCTATGCATGCAGAAGTGAAGAAACCTGTAGGAATGATTTCTATATGAATGCAGAACCTTAAAGACATGATTTCTATACATGCAGAAGTGCAGAAACCTGTAGGCATGATTTCTATATGAATGCAGATCCTTAAAGACATGATTTCTATACATGTAGAAGTGCAGAACTTGTAAATAATAACACCTATGAGCATGCTGTCTACCCTTTGCATACATGAGTGACCCTCCCCTTTTCACTAAAACCCCATAAGTTATTACAAATTATTACAAACCAGAATGAATAAAAAAAAAGTAAAATTACATCATAAATTATACTACAACCAAGGAGCCTAATTCAGAATCAAGGTCTAAAATATGAGATAAACCAACTCCAAAGATCAGGATTTCCAAAGCCTTTCTCTTATTTGGGATGTGTCAAAGTTCCCTAAGAGTCTTAGATGGACTTCGGGCAGTTTCTACACCCCAAATATATTGCAAAATTAAGTATAGTGCAGTTTGGAAGGGCCAACCCTCAAATGTCCAAGTTTAGAGGGAACTCAGGGTCCCAAAAGCAAGGCTCATAGGAGGGGGTAGAACTTAGAATCTAAGAGAGAGTGCAAGTACATATAGGGGATTTAGGGTAGGCCAATGGCAGGCCGGTGGTCATACCTAGCAATTAGGAGTGCTAGCACACCCCTAACCAGCCTGTTATCCATATTGTTTGGGAGTTAGGATCCATTAAGGATCAGGTTCAGACATGAGCAGCAATTTGGATATTGCCATGCTTGAACCTTAACTCAAACATATAGCAGAGAGTAAGGGTATGGGGTAATTTACAACAACGAAAGATGCAAAGAGAATAGCATATTCAATACTGAACATAAATAGCAAAGTAGACAAGATTGTAGAAACCATAAAGTAAACACATAGGGATGAGGCTGAAAACAAAATTAGAACATACCAGTTTCAGGAAATAAGAAGAGAAAAAGTAGTAGTAAAGTCCAAATTGCAAGCAAACAACCAGAAGAAACTTAGATGAGAATGTGAGAGTATTGAAATTGAGAGTGTAAGTGTTGAACTCAACATGTCTTAAAGAGTATTGAATTGGAAGTGTCAAAGTGCAGAAGGGTCGTCCCCTTTTATAGTGCAGCAAGCAAGTAAGACACGGTAAGAAAATAGTTTTGCAATCAATTACAAAAGGTTTCTCTTTAATTAAGGGATTCTGATTTCAAACGGGTAAAAGACAATTAAGGAAAGGGTTTGATAAAAATCTTTTCCAAAACAGCACAAAGAGGGTAAATACACAGAAGTTTATTTAAGGCAAAAGTCCAGCGGTACACGATTTGTGAGAATAAGGAAATGGAATCAATCAAACAACCAGTAAAATTAAAATTGCAGGCTTTGTTCGAATGAACCAAGTCAGGAAAAGTGATGAAAGGGTTTTACTTAAGAAAAATCAATAACAATCAATCAAACTTAAAGAGATTCTGAATCCAATCATGAGCTGGAAAAAACCTTTTTGAAGGAAGAATTCCTCACATATAAGCATACAGACATGTCAACAAGAAAGAATTGTCTTGCTAATTAAAAAAGACTAGTATAGAAAAGTTCAAAGTCATAACAAAGAGGTTCAAGTTCAGTTTATAGACTCAGAATGAGTCTGAGAGTCCAGGGTTCCAAAGTAGAACCCTAGTCCAAAATCAAACTAAAAAAAACCCCCAAACCCTAGGGTTTCAACTCGAATCAGATGCAGAGACGAGAAGGCCAACAAATGAATCAGGCTCAGAGGTCTCTTTCAGAGACTCATGAGAAACAAACAGATACAATGGCAGGTTTGAAGCAACAAAGCGAAAAGGCCGATTTAAAGCATAAAGAACATGTTTTAAGAAAAGCACGGATCTTAAGCAAGTTCAGAAGAGAAAAAAGGTGATATAAACTTAAGAAACTATAGATGAAACATGTTTAGAAAGAACTCGAACAAAGTCCAGTAAATCAAACAAAACTTAAGAACTCAGCAGGAAACACATACATTAGAAGAATACTGAAAAGTATAGCAAAGAACATATAGGAAAACAAACAAAGATTGTCATGCGAGCCTAGTCTAGAGGCACAATAGAATACAAAGTATATAAGATTCATGTACAGTAGAAAGAAAGAAGAAGAACAACACATGCGTGGTAAAACATAGTATGGGAAACACACATAAAGAAAAGAAAAGGAAGAATCAGAAAGACATTTTGGAAATCCTTTCAGAAATCCTAAATCGAAAAGAAGCAATTTTTAAAAGAAAGATTGGGGAAAACACTTTAAAAATACGGTAGAACACAGATATAACATAGATCTAAGAAAACAAACAAATAAAAACCTCGAATACCGAAACCCTAGAAATGAGAAAGGCTTAGAAGAAAGTCTAATCTTGAGTCAGATGAGTTAGAATCAGGCTCCTAATGCTTTGGATACGCCGGAGCAAGGCCGGAGAGGCCTTAAAACCACGGATCGTTGAGGTCAGGCCTTGAAACTTTGAACACCCGAGGCTTAAGGTGGAGGGGAGGTGAGTATAGGCCATCCATGGCATGAGAAGCCATGGATTCCGGTGAAAGTGCAGTTGAAAGGGGTAGAAGATGGCTAGGGTTCCGAAGAACCTTCGAGAGTGTTTTGAGAGAGGAGAGTATTAAAAGATGGCGGACCAAATGAAATGAGGGGATTGGTTTAGGATAGGGGAATTAAAAAGTCAAGGAGAGATCCTGGCTGTTGATCAAAACGATCAACGGCCTGGATTAAAAGAAGGGGCCAAGCGGGTTAACCGGTTGGGTCGGGGTCGGATTAAAATTGGAATTGGGCTGGTCCAATTGGGGGTTAAGGTTTGGTCAATTAGAGGGTCAATTTAAGCTATAATTGAAATGTAAATGGGGCTGCAATTGAAACAAATTTGGGCTAAAAATTAAATAGCTAGTTTTCCCTTTTTATTTTATAAATTTGTAAAAAAAATGATTTTAAAATTAAATTAAAAGAACTGAATTAGAAAATAATATATAAATATATATTGAAAAACAATGAAACCAATTTTATAATTATAAAATGCTATTAAATCTTAAAGTAGGCTAAAATTGCAATTATATGCAATTTAGTCTTTTAAATACCAAACAAATTTACAAAAAAGTACAAAAATTACCTTAACTATATTTTGTTATAAATATGGGAATAAAATAAATTATTAACCAAAATTGATGATTTTAAGAATAATTATTGATTTTTGTACTGCTAAATAGACAATAAATTAATTTTAAAAATCTTTTAAAAATTAGGAAAAATACCAAAATACTGGGCATGCTTATATATGCATATATATATTATTTTGAAAGTATTTTGTACATAAAAAAAATACATAAAGAAAAATTGGGTATCAACAGCTGCCCCGCTTTACCCGAGAAGGATGAAAGAGTTGTCGGGTAAAGATATGATGGTTAATTTTGACCGAACAGAATGGTTTAAAGAGATTGATTGTGCTCTGGTTCCTAAGCTGCCTACATATCCCTGGTTTTACAGGAATCAGGCTGTATGTAGTTTGGGATCCGTCGGCGGAATATGCCGATGGAGATTTTTTCAAGAACGGACGAGATATTCGGGTTGGGGTGGTGGTTTTGAGTTTAATAGGGCTGCAGGAATCGAAGTGAGATCGCTCCTGCTGAGATGGCCATTTCTTGCCAGTTTACCTGCAAATAAATCATTCGAGCGCATATATTGTGCATAAATTTAAACGTGATGCAAGTTCCCATCGGACCATGAATGCTGTCTTTGGACGGTTAAGATGATTTGCTCGGACCATGATGTCCTGGGCCATGAAGTATATAATAAGGGATTCGCAGACTATGAAATGATACTCTTGGGCTATGAGGATGATGCCACTGAGTGATGATACCTTTGAATAATGATATGCGAGAGATAAAGGAGTCCTCAGGCCATGGCATGTCGTTCTCGGGGTATGATGATGGTGCCTCCGAACAATGACGCCCTTAGATAATTTGGCGATGTTTTAGCCCATGAAACACAAAAGGTGGCGATTTTTCAGCCCATGAGAACGCGAATAAAGGTGGGGATATTTTAGTTGATGCAAATTTTAAATGAAGTGGCAGTATTTCAGCCGATGCGTGATTTAAATGAAGTGGCAATATTCCAACTATGCAAAGTGTAAATAAAATGGCGACCTTTCAGCTGATGAAAGTTTTAAATGAAGTGGCGATATTTCAGCCGATGCAGGATTTAAATAAAGTGGCGATATTTCAGCCATGCAAAGTGTAAATAAAATGGTGATCCTTCAGCCGATGCAAGATTTAAATGAAGTGGAGATATTTCAGCTGATGCAGGATTTAAATGAAGTGGCGATATTTCAGCCGATGTAGGATTTAAATAAAGTGGCGATATTTCAGCTGATGCAAGGTGTAAATAAAATGGCGATCTTTCAGCCGTGCAGATGGAGATAGAACTTAGTCTCGGAAGGCAGAATAGTAGCCTTATGCAATGCAGGAAATGCAAATGGAGGTAGAGCTTAACCTCGGAAGGCAGAATAGTAGTCTTATGCATTGCAGAAATGCAAATGGAGGTAGAGATTAATCTCGGAAAGCAGAATAGTAGCCTTATGAAATGCAGGAATGCAAATACAGGTAAAGCTTAACCTCAGAAGGCAGAATAGTAGCCTTATGCAATGCAGGAAATACAAACGGAGGTAGAGCTTAACCTCAGAAGGCAGAATAGTAGCCTTATGCAATGCAAGAATGCAAATGGAGGTAGAGCTTAACCTCGGAAGGCAGAATAGTAGCCTTATGAAATAGATGAAAGATGAATAGTAATAAAATTCTTAGCTGATAACTGATAGCTAGTTGTTGACTGTGATATTATGACTGCTGGGGATATCGTGTACAGATAGCAATTGTAGATAGGTGATGGTTCTGAGAGTTGTATTCCCGAAGAGTGTGGGTGTATAAATATATCCGATTATTATGTGACTCGGGTGTCTGCGTCCAAAGAAAAATCGTGAGTTTTGTAAGGGAAATGGTTAGTTCGTGTTCCCGCTTCCTTTGCTTGTCCTGCTTGGCTCTGTTTTGGTGATACTGCGGGTATCGTTAGGGTAGCATTGCTAAACAGAACAATTTGGATAATAAACATGCATGAGTTTGTTAAAGATATGACATATGTATATATTTAAGAAATAGTTTTAGATGAACCGATGACTGTGACGTGGTTCAGGACATTGCAACCTCTATCGTTATGGAATTTTGATGGTCTTCCTCAAAATTCTGCCCTAGTTTATTAGGCTGCTGTTTCTGACGGTTGCTTGCGATGATCGGCTGAAGTTACTTCGAAATTTTAAGGGTCCTCCTCAAAATTCTACCCCAGTTTCCAACTGCGGGGGGAAATAAAATTTTTATTGAATTGTGATCGAACCCATAAGGCTACCTATGTATACCCTCTTAAATGGGAATCAGGTCAGACGTAGTTCAAATTACATAAGGAAATCATAAATGGTTACACATAGTATCGCTTGACTACATCTGAATTTATCGGCTTTGGCCAAACTTCTCCGTCTATTTCTGCGAGTATGAAGGCTCCTCCTGTTAGAACCCGACGAACCATGTATGAACCCTTCCAATTGGGAGAGAATTTTCCTTTGTCTTCATCTTGATGTGGAAAAATCTGCTTTAACACCGGATGCCCCCGGTGTGAACCGTCTTGGTTTGACTCTCTGTTGAAAGCTCTGGACATTCTGTTCTGGTAAAGTTGACCATGGAAAACTGCATTTATTCTTTTAACATCTATAAGGGCTAACTGTTCGTAACGACTCTTTACCCATTCTACATCGTCGAGTTCTGCTTCATGTATGATCCTTAGGGAGGGAATTTATACCTCGGTGGGAATGAATGCTTAAGTATCATAAACCAGCATGTGGGGAGTTGCTCCAGTAGATGTGCGGACTGTGGTGCGACATCCTAATAAAGCAAATGATAGCTTCTCATGCCCTTGCTTATGCTTTTCTACTGTCACACCTCCTTTTTCTTACTACACCCCCCGACAGTGTATAATAAAGGGAGTTTTTCCACTTAAAGGATAATCGAAATAGGATTAATTAATTTAAAATTAGAGTCACCACTTGGGAGATTTATGGTGTCCCAAGTCACCAGTTTAAATCCCGAATCGAGGAAAAGAATGACTCTGTATATAATCTGCGATCCAGAAATCTGGGTAAGGAATTCTGTTAACCCGGGAGAAAGTGTTAGGCACTCCCGAGTTTTGTGGATCGATCACGGTCGCTTTGATCCTATTTGGCTTATTAAATTATTTAATTACTAATTTTAAACCTATGTGCATGTGTTTCTTTCACCGCTTTTAATTAGAAAATTATCTTGAGACGGATTACGCGTACGTATATCCGCCTGTTTGTGCGTCAAAAATCATGTCACGCGAACATGTCCACAATCAATAACGTTTAATTATTATTAAGAGTGGTTGGAATGAAGTTGCGCGAACGCATACTCCGATTTTGTTTTTAGAAGAGTAGCCGTGTTACGCGAATGTATACACAACCATACTTGGTATTTTAAATGGCCTTAAAGGATATTCTACGAAATATTTAATTATTTATATTAGTCTAATACTAAAGGGATTGAGGCTATTTTACCTAGATTTATGTTCTCAATCTCAGAGGATGCCAGGCTTAATGGAGGCCCAATGGTTTTCAAGGCCTCCGTTCAGAGACAATAAACTCCATTTAAAAAAAATGGCATGATATCTAGGCCAGATGAGTCCACCTATTGATGGACACCCTGCTAAGGGCCCGATACTCATAAAAATTTCATAGAGGACCGCTCTATGTTGGAACTGGGCTAACTATTAAAGGCCCAAATTATTAAGCTGAAATCAAGCCCAAAAAAGCTTGAGGGCTCAACAGGTACAGGCCTGCGAATCCCAGGCCAAAGCTAATCCAAGATGGGCTCACAAAGAGGCCCACTTCTACTCTAACCCATAGCATACATCCATTTCTTCCCACAAACATTGTAATCAGATATTGCAATCAATCTCTAGTTATACCTCCTTCAACAAACATCTAAAATTACTATTGTAATTAATACAAAGGAATTCTAATTTGTGAACTCCATTAATTATATTCCTATTATATTTTTCTCTGAAACATCTTTAATTAATATCCTTAAAAAAAATCACCCACGCATGAATTTTTAAAAGTCGAGCAATGACTTGTTGGACTAAAAGAATCGAACAGGAGATGGTATCTCTAATCCTTAACATAATTCCACGCGCACACACACTAGTCTAGTATTCAACAGTCCTCGTGTCCTCAAATACTCATTTCAACTAATTAAAACGTATCTAATCTTCAAACATTCACAAACGAAATTATACCCAAGATCTAGCGCCACTTACAACCTTAAACAATCACTATGACTCAAGCTAGCTAACAGTGACTTTATGCATGCTTAATGCAAGCCAATAAACAAAGTCATGAGGGGATCATAATCAAACTAATTACAACCCATAAAAATACATGAATTCGAACTACAAATTATATAATAACTAGAGAAAAGAAGTCAGCAGAATCAAATGAAGTTTATGAGCTGTGCCATATTCATTTCCTTTTCAATCATGCCTCAAATCATATGTTCTAATGAAACTTATGAGAATTTGGAATATACCTGAAAAAACATGTACAGAAAAGATATAAGAGATGGCAGATTCAGTAGAATAAAGTGCAACAACAACAGTAAACTTAGCCCAGAAAATGAGTTGGGAGATCACTTGAAACCAAGCCAAGATTCAAACCATTTAACATAGAAAGCCTTAGCAAATTGAAGTTTTAAAATGAGCTCAATGGAACAATAGTCTGTTTTTTTTGTTGGTATTTTCTGATTTTTTATACTAAAAATTAAATGGAATCAATGGAGCAGTAAAATGGGAGCCTTTTCTGGATTTTCTAGCTCTTTTTTCTTGCCTTGAAAGGCAAGAATAGCCTCTTATATAGGCCAATAAGATAGGGCAGCCCTCAGATTCTATTTTTTACCCTTTGCCCCCTTTTGAATTTTGTTTTAACTAAATTAACCCCTAAATCCTTGACTTGTTACCCAAGTAATGCCAACAAGAATTATAAAATGCCATCCAAGCCCCCGACCTAGAAGCTTCTAGGGGCTGCTCAATGCAGTACCACAAGATTTCCCCCCTCCTTTACCCAAAATACCCCTTTATCTCCCTCAGATAATATCTAAATCTCTCACTTCTCCTTTCACATGAGATCCCAACCTTATCCTCTAGAAACTTCTTTCCATAACAGAAAATATTTCTTATACTACATTCCTAAATCACCCTTCCAATCCCCTATTTTCACCTCTTTTACCACTAATGCAGAGACGGGTCAACTTGACCCAACATTTAACGGGCCCTTTACAGGGGCCAAGGATGAACTCAAGGCCCAAAACAATAATGGAGGTCCAATTTGGAGACCCAACAATACACAAGGACCAATTACTTGAAAATTTCTTCCATAACTGAAATTAAAACCCAAGCCTGAATTCCTAATGGGTTACATTAAAAATATGCATTTAAAAGAAAGAGAGGCAACTGCGCGATTAAGCGGACAGTATGCCCAAACTACATAAAAATCAAGAGAATGCCCATAAGCAAAGATTGAAAAGCTTATGAACAACATATATACACAGAAGTTTATAAGCCATGTTTTAACAATCCACCAAATTCAAACCCATAAATCTAACTAAAGAATGATTGGAGGAAAAGAAAAAGGGGGAGGACAAGAAAATTAACGGAGAAAAGAAAGAAAAAAAGAAAGAAAGAAAAGAAAAAAAAATAGAAGGTTCAGAAAAGTAAAAAAGGTACCTCAAAGGCCATGCGGACAAAGCTGGTAAACCCTTAATAACTCCGATACGATTCGAAACGGGTATTAGCTGTATGTTTTTTGACGAAAACAAAGGGGTAATATCCATTTCAAGCCCTATCATTCGCAAAAACTTGAAAACCTGACGAACTCATTTTCTCTTTAATCTCAAATTTGATGACGATTGGGAGAGAAATAGTGGTGGATTGAGGGTTAAAGAAGAGATAAAGGTTGCCTAGGTGAAGTTTGGGTTTGAACAGGGTGGCGCCGCCACCAGAGATAATTTGGGCGGTGCTAGGGTTTCCGCAATTTGGGAAGATTGGACCGGGTTGGGGCATGGCTTGGGCTGGTCTAAAGGTTTAATTTATTTGGCTGAAAATGTAATGAGATTGGACCAAAAGAAAAACCTGATTCTTTTCTTATTCTCTTTTTCAACTTTAAATCAAATTAATTCCTCTTTTTTTTTCTTTTCAAAATTTAATAAAAATCAAGATTAGTTCCTAGAACTCTTAAATAACTAAAAAAACCTAATTAAACCTAAAATAATGATTAACACAATTAATTTAAACAAATTAACACAAAAATTGCATAAAAATCAAAACTAAAATTAAAAGTGCTACTTACACTATATATTGTGATTTTTCTATTTTATAAAATAATTGACTTCTAATTAATTCTAAAAATGCAAAGCTAAATCCTAAATACACATGCTAAGTATTTTTGTATTTTTTTATTAATTAAAATGCACAGACAAAATGCATAAAATAATACAAAATCCACAAAATTGCAAACACTGAAAGAAATTATTTTATTTTGAATTTCTGGGAGAAATTCATATAGGGTAAAAATCACATGCTCATAGCTGCCCCTCTTTGATCGGAAACACGAAGAGTTTTCGTGCAAAGAAAAGTGAGCGAATATGAGCGATTTTTGCGCGTTTGAATACTCCTTGTGAAGCATTTTGACAAGTTTGACCGCACCATGCTTCTGAGGTAGCCTACTTATCCTTGGCTAAAAAGGAATCAGGTTAGTGTAGTTCGGGAAGGTCTGGTAGCTGGGACTACCATGAAGCTGTTGTTTCACTGCTGTTGTTGTTGCTGCTGCTACTGCTTACTGAACCCCCTTATTACACCATGTTGAAAATAAAAAGAAGCTAGACTATGCTATGATCTATGAATTACAAAAGTCCTATCTATGTCTTCAAACTTGATCTTGCGGTTCTTGTTGCCTTGTTAACTTGTATTCTCCTGGTGGAATTCTTTTGTTGTTGACTTGAATTGTGATATGAGATGTTTCACCATTTTTTCGAGTGACGCTTCACTGCTAAAACTTAAAACATATGCCTCTGTTCTCCATGCGAGCTCCTGATTGCTAAAGCTTAAAATATATGTCTCTCATCTCCAGGAAGGCTCCTGATTGCTAAAACTTGAAATAAATGCCTCTGTTCTCCGGGGGGGCTCCTGATTGCTAAAACATGAAATAAATGCCTCTGTTCTCCAG
The DNA here is from genome assembly GCA_026770625.1 of Nicotiana glauca. Lineage (NCBI taxonomy): Eukaryota > Viridiplantae > Streptophyta > Magnoliopsida > Solanales > Solanaceae > Nicotiana > Nicotiana glauca. Next base: position 17,700 of record MU691757.1, read on the forward strand.
GCAGGCTCCTGATTACTAAAAACTTGAAATAAATGCCTATATTTTCCAGGCGGGCTCCTGATTGCTTAAAACTTGAAATACATGCCTCTGTTCTCCAGGCGGGCTCCTGAGTGCTAAAAACTTGAAATAAATGCCTTTGTTCTCCAGGTGATCTCCTGATTGCTAAAAACTTGAAATAAATGCCTCTGTTCTCCAGGCGGGCTCCTGATTGATAAAACTTGAAATAAATGCCTCTGTTCTCCAGGTGGGCTCCTGATTGCTAAAAACTTGAAATAAATGCCTCTGTTGTCCAGGCGGGCTCCTGATTTCAAAAAACTTGAAATAAATGCCTCTGTTCTCCAGGCGGGCTCCTGATTGTTAAAAACATGGAATAAATAAAAATTTCCTGCCCCAGTTTGGTGGCTGTTTGGTGCCTGTCCTTTCCCCATGGAAAATTCCGATAAAACCAACAAAATTTCTGCCCCTGTTTCAATCAAAGAAAAACCTTGTCAATATAAAAAATGGTGGTTAGTTGATGGCATTCTTGCTGGATGCGCCTCCGCTGCTGAGTTCTACTTTTACTTGCTTCCTTGAACTTGCCTTGAACCGCTTTGACTTCCTGACAGACTTTCAAAATCCCCATGACTTTTGATGACCCGAGTGTTCTATCCCCTCCCGTTGTTTTACATTTTTGACCCTTTTATCTGAAACTTTGCCTTTCCCCACAAAACTATCTGGCCAATCTACCGACGAAACTTTCGATGATCCTTTGTGTCTTACTTTGTATTTTGACATCTTTGGTATATTCCGAGCCTGTTGTTCTTTGCAACTGGAAAACTGGTAGTTAGTTTTGACATCCTTTCCTCTTTGTTTTGAACAAGGCCGACATTGAACATCTTGAAGAGCAAACCTCAAAAGGAATGAAATGCAATGACCTTGAGAGTTAAGGATAAAGAGAATTCAAAACCGGATGATTTATAAAAAGGAATGAAAAGAAAGGAGACTTATCTGAGTGGAACAACTGGTACTATTGATCATGCCATGCATTTTGGACTAATCGGCCAAATCTGTCCAACCAAGCAATTTTCCATTGCTACGCTTTGTTGCCCCAGAATTCCGTAACCTAATTTCTTCAACCAAATCCTAACCTTGTTCATCCTGTAGCATTTTAAACAACTTTCACCCACAAACCTATCTCACTTGCTCACCTAAAAACTCACTATCGCCTTAAGGTGTCCGCGAGGGTTTTCACCAATAAGACTCTCTCATTTTTAATTTCTCTCAACTTACTTCGCCTTACGGTGCCCTCGAGGGTTTTTACCAATAAGAACCTCTCATTTTTTATTTCTCTCAACTCACTTCGCCTTATGGTGCCCGTGAGGGTTTCACCAATAAGAATCTCTCATTTTCATCATTTTTCTGCTTGGACTAGAGTTTTGTCCCTAGCATAAATCACCTCTTCTTGATCGACTTGGCATTCCCTGAAGACTAATTAGAAGGTCTTTCTTTGGACCGTAATGCAAGCTTTTGGACTGGGTTAGAAAGAAAGGGTATCAAAGGCTCAAAACAATTTGACGTGGGTTCAAAACTGCAACTTTCGGAATCAAATCTCTTGCACAACCACAACTTCTGCCCTAGTTTCTTCCTTAGGGACTTTTGGACTTTTATTTTGGTGTGACTAAACCTCGGAGAGAGGCTGCCTACGTATCCTTTCGGTATCAAGTCAAACGTAGTTCAGGTCATAGAAATTACTTTGTTGTGATTTTCCTTATCTCCCATTTTCTCTCTTCCTTTTCTTTTCTTTCTATTTTCTATTTTTTTCTTTTTTTATTTATTTTTCTTTTCCTTTTTTTCATTTTTCTCCTTTCTTTACTCCACTATTTTCCTTCTCTGCTTCTTCACTTATTTTCCACGCTCGTTCTTACGAGTTTTAGGTCGCTGATTCCGAAAGAGGGGTATGAAAGAAAATAACTAAGGCTCAAAAAGGGGATAACAAGGGATAAAGTGTTTGAATAGCAGAACAAAATGCCTTCGTCATTCCAATCTCCAAAACATGCAAAGTACAAACAAATGCAATTAAAACAAAGCAAATCATACATAATATCTCTTGACCGCATCGGAATTGATGGACATTTCTGCACATTTTCCTTCCACGTCTGTCAAATATAATGCACCATTGGACAACACTCTGGTTACAACAAATGGCCCCTGCCAGTTTGGGGTGAACTTTCCTTTTGCTTCAGCCTAATGAGGTAAGACACGTCTCAACACCAACTGCCCTACTTCAAACTTTCGCGGACGCACATTCTTGTTATATGCTCTCGCCATTCTTTGTTGGTACAACTGTCCATGTCATACTGCTGCCAATCTCCTTCATCAATCAGACTTAATTTCTCCAAGAGGGCTTTGACCCATTCAACATCATCAATTTCTCCCTTGGCGATGATCCGAAGGGATGGGATTTCAATTTCTACGGGTATCACTGCCTCAGTACCGTACACCAATGAATAAGGAGTCGCTCCTACTAAAATACAGACAGTAGTGTGATACCCAAATAATGTGAAAGGTAACTTCTCATGCCATTGCCTGGACCCCTCTACCATTTTCCAAAGTATCTTTTTGATGTTCTTGTTAGCTGCATTGACTGCCCCATTCGCCTTGGGGAGATATGGGGTGGAATTGCGGTGCGTAATTTAAACTGCTGACATGTCTCCGTCATCAGATGACTGTTGAGATTAGCACTATTGTCCGTGATGATTACCTTCGGGATCCCAAACCGACAGATGATATTTGAATGCACAAAATCGACCACTGCCTTCTTGGTCACTGATTTGAAAGTTTTTGCCTCGACCCACTTAGTGAAATAATCAATGGCTACCAGAATAAATCTGTGTCCAGTTGTCGCCGCTGGCTCGATTGGCCCAATGACATCCATTCCCCAAGCAACAAAGGTCCATGGTGCCGACATTGTATGCAATTCAGATGGCGGAGAATGAATCAAATCTCCATGCACTTGACACTAATGACACTTGCGCACGAAACTGATGCAATCATGTTCCATGGTAAGCGAATAATAACCTGCTCGGAGGATCTTCTTTGCCAATACGTATCCACTAATATGCGGTCCACAAACTCCTGCATGTACCTCGGCCATGATAATTGTGGTCTATGCATATTAATAAACCAAGATCTGGAGTTCTTTTGTACAACACTCACCCACTGAAGAAAAATCCACTTGCCAAGCATCGAATCGCTCTCTTTTGATCCCCTGTGGCCTGTACTAGATATACTCCCATCCTGAGGTATTCTTTGATATCATGGAACCACGGCTCACCATCAAGTTCTTCTTCCACGATATTACAGTAAGCATGCTGATCGCGAACCTAAATCTGCAATGGATCCACATAAGCCTTATCTGGATGATGTAATATAGATGCCAAAGTAGCCAAGGCGTCAGCAACTTCATTATAAATCCTGGGAATATGCTTGAATTCTATTGACTGAAACTTTTGACAAAGATCATGCAAACATTGCCGGTACGGTACGAGCTTCAAATCTCGTGTCTCCTATTCCCCTTGAATCTGGTACACCAGAAGATCCGAGTCGCCCATGACCAAGATTTCCTGGACACCCATGTCTATAGCCAAACTCAAACCCAAGATACATGCCTCATATTCAACCATGTTATTAGTGCAATAGAAATGAAGCTGAGCTGTTATAGGGTAGTGTTGCCCTTTCTCAGAAATAAGTACTGCTCATACCCCGACGCCTTTCGTATTGGCAGCCCATCAAAGAAAAGCCTCCATCCTGGCCTCCCGACCTGCTCCAATTCATCAACATACGTTACCTCTTCATCAGGGAAGTATGTCTTCAAAGGTTCATATTCTTCGTCTACTGGATTCTCGGACAAATGATCAGCCAACGCTTGTGCTTTTATTGCAGTCCTGGTCACATAGACAATGTCGAATTCTGTATGCAAGATCTTCCACTTTGCGAGCCTCCCTGTGAGCAAGGGCTTCTAAAAAATATACTTTAACGGGTCCAACCGAGAGATGAGATAGGTGGTATAGGATGACAAGTAATGTTTCAATTTCTGCACTACCCAAGTTAAGGCACAACTCGTCTTCTCCAGTTGAGTGTACTTCACCTCGTATGCTGTGAACTTCTTGTTGAGGTAGTAAATTTCCTGCTCTTTCTTTTGCATGATGTTATGTTGCCCCAATACACAACCAAAAGAGTTATCCAATACTGTCAGATAAAGAATCAAGGGTCTTCCCGGCTCAGGCGGGACCAACACAGGTGGATTGGGAAGATACTCCTTAATCTTGTTAAATGTTGCCTGACATTTGTCAGTCCACTTGACCGCAACATTCTTCTTTAGCAACTTAAAGATGGGCTCACAAGTCATCATAAGCTGAGCAATGAACCTGCTAATGTAATTCAGTCTTCCAAGCAAACTCATCACCTCTATTTTGTTCTTTGACGGCGGCAACTCTTGAATGGATTTGATCTTTGATGGGTTTAACTCAATACTGCGCTGGCTAACCATGAATCCCAGCAGTTTCCCAGAGGGGACACCAAATGCACATTTCACTGGATTAAGCTTGAGGTTGTACCGGCGAAGCCTCTGGAAAAACTTCCTCAAGACCTTGACATGGTCACACTGCTTCTTTGAGTTTATTATCACATTGTCTACTAGACTTCAATCTCCCGATGTATCATGTCAGGAAACATGGTGGTCATCGCCCTCATATATGTTGCACCAGCGTTCTTCAACCAAAATGGCATGACCCTATAGCAATACGTTCCACAGGGTGTGATGAATGCCGTATTTTCCGCATCCTCCTCGTCCGTTAAAATTTGGTGATAGCCCGCATAACAAACCACAAAAGACCCAATCTCATGATTTGCACAATTATCAATCAATATGTGAATGTTTGGCAGTGGAAAGTTGTCCTTTGGACTTGCCTTGTTAAGATCACGGTAATCGACGCACACCCTAGTCTTTCCATCTTTCTTTGGCACAGGAACAACGTTGGCTAACCAGGTGGGATACCGTGTGACCCGGTTGACTTTTGCCTCGAACTTCTTGGTGACCTCTTCTTTGATTTTTACGCTCATATCCGTTTTAAACTTCCTTAGCTTCTACTTAACAGGAGGGAATGCAGGGTCGGTGGGAAATTTGTGAACTACCAGGTCGGTACTTAAACCTGGCATATCATCATATGACCATGCAAAAATATTTTTATACTCAAGCAGTGCTTTAATTATATCTTCTTTGAGTTGTGGTTCCAAATGGACACTTATTTTTGTTTCCCGCACATTATCCTGATCCCCTAAGTTTATTGCTTCTGTGTCATTCAGGTTAGGTTTAGGTTTTTCTTCAAAGTGGCTTAATTCTTTACTGATTTCCTCAAAGGATTCCTCATCATCATATTCTACTTCGCCATTACACTCAATCTCTTGTATTATTATTTCAAAGTTGGATTGGCATTTAAGACTGGGCCGAAGACTCCTCATGCATGACATGTCACTGAAACCAGCATAAAATGGACTGTACAAGAAGGAAAAGTAAAACAAAAATAAAAACTATCAGGAAAAAAGAAAGGAAATTGCATTTCATTAAAATTTAAGATAACAAGGTTTAACTCGTCCAAACGGATGAAACATAGCATCCGAATTACAACCTTGGAAATAATCCAGATTAAACTGAAAGGAAATCAAACTAACTACCAAGACTCCCTCCAGATAGGAAGGGGAGATGCTTCCTAATTGTTAAGCTTTGCCTGGGGCCCCACGAACTGAACATCTGCTTTGCTTGGAACTTCTCCGGCCTCCACCACATTTACCTCATCAAATAGCTTTTCAAACCTCTCGATCAGCTCCTTGTCGGGTTCAACCACGAAATTAGGCATTGCTGTTGCTAGGCGCTTCTTAGTACCAGGCCTGACAAAGGAACAAGAAAGGCGCGGAATAGGTTTTGGAAGGGTCCATGCTTTCTTTTTCATCTTTCTAGCTCTCTTTATGTCCGCAACAGTGGGCTTGAAGCCTAAACCAAAAGTATCTAGGTTTCCAGGAAGAGATACTGGCTGTATGATGCCTTGCAAAGAACCACCTAAGCATTTTCCAGGTACGAATCCGTTCTTTAGCATTTTCAAAGCCACCATTACGAATGCAGCAACTACCTTTGGCACGGGAATACACTTCCCTTCCGGGATCTTTTCAACTGATACCACGTCCAAGACATGATAAACCCACGGGCCTTTGTTATTCTCAGCTTCTATGAAAGGTACAATGGCATTGCCCAGAGCACACGAACTATCTTCCCCATGCACCATAATTTCTTGCCGGTCCCACTCGAATTTGACCATCTGGTGCAAAGTAGATGGCACTACTTTTGCTGTATGAATCCAAGGCTGGCCTAACAAGAGATTGTAAGAAACAACCACGTCGAGCACCTGGAACTCCATAGTAAATTCGACCGGTCCTATCGTCAGTTCCAACACTATATCCCCAACTGAGTCCTTCCCCCTTCCATCAAATCCTCGCACGCAAATGCTATTTTTGTGGATTCTCTCACTGTCCACCTTTAATTTGCCCAAGGTGGAGAGAGGGAAGCTGTTTGCACTGGAGTGACCATAGAGTCTTCACATTTCACTGTGAGATAGAGTGCTCTATTATGCTCAGTGCCTTCCAAAGGCAGCTCATCATCAGACAATGTAACCCTGTTAACTTCGAAAATGTTGTTTGCTATTTTCTCTAGGTGGTTCACAGAGATCTTATCGGGAACATGGGCTTCGTTCAAATTTTTCATCAACGCCCGGCGGTGCTCGTCTGATTGGATCAATAATGATAACAGTGAGATCTGTGCCGGGTCTTTCTCAGTTGTTCTACAATGGAGTAATCTTGCGCCTTCATCTTCTTCAAGAATTATTCTGCTTCCTCTTCAGTTACGGCTTTCTTTACTGGTAATGGATTATCTTTGGCAATTTTGTTTCTTCTCAATTCTTCATGGGCAAAACATCTTCCTAAAGGAGTTAGCCCATAAGTTTCACAAACTTCTTCTTTAACTTCCTTTCCCTTATACATCACTGTCACTCGGTCGTAATTCCATGGAACGACCTTCTCACTGATTACTGGTAACTGAGTTACTGGCTTGATAATAACCAGCTCTATGTGGGCACCTTTTACGATCACAACTGGCTCGATAACTGCTCCTGACACCACCACTTTAGCTAGCTCTTACTTTAATACAACACTTCTCGAAGGATCCTTTTGTACCACCACAACTGGTTCACTAACTATTTCTTCTACCTTGATCAATGTCCTTCCACTAGTTGCTTTCTCATTTGGCTTGTCCTCACTAGCCCTGATTATAATTGCAGTTTGCGAAGGCCTCTTATGCTCCCCCTTTTGTACTAACTCAATCATATGGGTCTCATGATGGGTTGGCAGTGAATTCTAATTGATGTTAGGCGTCTCTGGGGCTTACACCTCAATTCGGCGGGTATCAATAAGCTCTTGGATGGCCGTTTTCAATTTCCAACACTTCTCCGTGTCGTGCCCCCGAACAATACTCACAACTCAAAGAATGATCAAGATTTCTTGGAAGGGGATTTGGAAACTTAGCTTCAATTGGACTCAACATTCTCAATTGCCTTAGCCTATGAAATAAACTGGTGTATGACTTTCCCAAGGGGGTGAAAGTTTTCTGCTTCTGTGCCCTCTCTTGCTTGAAATTTTGGCTGGCCCCAAAACCTGCTCTAGGGGCATTCTTGTAGGCTCTTGGAGGTGGGTAGGTGTTTTGAGTTGGATAAGTATTTTGTAGGGTGTGTGTGTTCCATTGCGCATGGGTAGGAGGTTGGGTGTACATTTGGGCATGGTGGACAGAGAAGTGGGGACCAGGGGGTGGGTAATAGAGTTGTGGGGGGGCATATGGAGTGTGTAGGTAGGTTTGGGGATGGGGTCTAGGTTGGTTGTAATATGGTGATGGGCCCCTGGACCAAACTCTTAATTCAACTACTGTAACATCTTCTTTCTTTTTCTTTCCTAATATCCCTCCGGTTCCGCTTTGAATAGCCTGGGTAGTTGCCTTGATTGCTGAATAGCTCATGATTTTGTTGGACTTAAGTACTTCCTCTACCATACTTCCCATTTTCACTACTTCGTTGAAAGATTTTCCCAATGCCGACACTAAATGACCATAATAGGTGGGTTCCAAAGCTTGCAAGAAGTAATCAACCATTTCGCTTTCTTTCATTGGAGGATCGACCCTTGCCGCCGGCTCTCTCCACCGAAAACCGTACTCTCTGAAGCTTTCCCTGGGCTTTTTCTCAATTTTAGTCAGTGACAGATGGTCCGGGATAATTTCGAGGTTATACTAAAAGTGGCATACGAACGCCTGGGCCAAATCATCCCAAGTGTACCATCGAGCATGATCCTGTCGAGTGTGCCATTCCAAAGCTGCACCACTTAGACTTTGACTGAAGTATGCCATTAATAACTCGTCTCTTCCCCCAACTCCTCTCATTTTGCTTCAGAACCCCCTTAGATGTGCCACTGGATCACCATGTCCATCATATAAATGAAACTTGGGTAATTTGAATCCCGCTGGTAACTGGACATCGGGAAACAAACACAAGTCCTTGTATGCCACACTTACTTGACCCCCGAGACCTTGCATATTTCTGAATGACTGCTCCAAGCTCTTAACCTTTCGAATCATCTCCTCTTAATCAGGGTTCCTGGGAGGCTTCTCTATTTCAGCTGAGAGTTCAAAACGGGGAGTGTAAGGATTTGGTTCTGGTGGTTTGAAGGTGGGTTCGGGTGGGAAATATTGGTTATTATGGGTTTGGAACAAAGGCTCACTAGAGGATTTGTGTAATGCGGTGGGTGGAGGAGCCACAAACACAGGAATAGTCGGTGGTGGAGGGCATGGGATTTGTTTGGGTGGTGGAGGTGGTGGTGTTTGGAAGGTGGTTCCGTAGTACTGCTGGTAAGCAGGGAAGGCTGGAGATGAGTTCACTGTGGGAGGATCTTGAGGCTGAGTTAACGGTGGGATGTAGGCAGGGTTAGTAGGGTAGGCTGGTGGTGGATGTCCCTTTGACCAGGCCTGGTACATCTCAGCCATTTGTTGCTTTAGTTTATACATCTCCTCCTTCATCGCATGAATATCCAATTCTTCCTCTTCCCTAGTTGGGTCGACGATACTTGCCTCTAACTCCTGGTTGACCATGTTTGACTTATCCTTAGAGCGGGTATTGTAGGAATGGGTTGCCAGAATGCCAGTCAACTAACCACCTGCCTGGACTCATCATCAACAACAACTTTGTTAGCGGTTATAGTATTAATAGATAGGTAACCGCATATTTGGGAATGGATGCACCTAAGCAGTTAACCATTTCTACTATGCCTTTGCTTGGCTACATACGTCATTCCGACTTTTCTTTTTATTTGTCACGCTCTTCTTTGTTTTATCCTCTCACTCTTACCTCTTGTTTTTTCCATTGTTTGTTTCTTGCCTTTCCCTCTCTTCTTTTGCTTTTCTCTCTTATTTTTCCCTTTTCTCTTTCTCTTTTCTATTTTGCTTTTTTTTTTCTTCTTCCTTTTTTTTGGTTACGGTCGAATCCTATGTAGATTGACTACGTATCATGACTCCGCATGAATTAAACCAAGCTTAGTTCTTGGGGATATAAAAAGGAAATAAATAACAAAAATATTTTTGGGATTTTCAATTTTTCATAAAAACAAACACCTTGACTACAAGGACTCAAGACTTACAGACTCGAAATAAACTAACAGACTTAGAAAAAGATCAACTCAAAAGACCTAACAGACTCCAAAACGACTTAACAGACTCAAACAAAATGAAAATCACAAATGCATTAAAGCCTGGAATGCTCATGGAGCTCTCGGGGTATTGTTTGGCTTCGTTGCAGGCTCGTCTGCAAGATCCACCTGAAGCCTTTCCAATTCCCTCATTACCTGCTGTAAAAATGTCATGGCTGCCACGAAGAAAGTAGTCTGGGTCATGTCTTCACATATCTGGCATTTTACCACGATGTACTCTGCAATCGCCGTGAACCTTTCGTGGATCCTACCCTTCTCTCGTAATAATTCTCCAATTTGCCCGGTTCTATCTTCCAAAGTTTGTTCCGCTGCATGGTTCTGTATTTGAAATTGATGTAGATCCCTTTCCAGCCTTTCTATCAAACAATAACAATGCTCTCTCTCGGCTTCGAAATCTCTTCCCTGCTTGGCCATTTCATTTTCAATGATCTTGACCTTCTTCTTCATACTTGCCATCCCCTTGTCATATTTCTCCTTCAGCTTACGGATAGAACTGGCCCGTTCCCCTGCATCCTTGGCTATCTTGGCTCGAGCATTTGCTAAATCTTTTTCAGTCTTCTATAACTCATCCTCGAAATCACGTGCCTTCGGGGTAAAGTTGTAGATGAGTGTTTCGTCTTTTCTACTCCTGCCCAGGCTGTCAATTGCTATTTCCATTTTCTGGATCTGGACTTTGAGAGCTTCATTCTCTTGGATCAATCTTCTTGTCTCACCTTCGGCTTCCTGAGCCTGAAGATCATTGTTGAATTCCATATTTCTCAGTTTTTCTTTCAAGGCACGAATCTCAGCTTGATACGACTTTTCTTTTTCTCCCCATACTAATCTTTCTTGGATTTTGTCATCAAAGGCTTGAACATGAGGCCTTTTTGTGGGTCTCTCAGGTTCGGGTTCTGGCTCAGTGTTCACACACGGCCTCTTCTTAAACCAAGCAGCATAGTTTGGATCCACTTCCCCTTTTTGCGATATCCGGTACCTTGGTGCCATTTTTTAGATATCGGTAACTGTTCCAATCCCATTGAACTAAAGCCTCGGGAAATGCAGCTTCCGGATGCAACTCTATGACTTGAGTACTTAGATCTTCATCTTCGGGCACGATCTGATATCGTCCTAATTGTCTCAAGACCCTCTGCGGGGCGTATGGCTGAATACTCCTTACACCCATTATCCTCAGGTAACCTTTGGTTGCAGTCATGTATATAGACTCCGTCTTTGGGAGCCATCCTACAGACCACTCAATTTGACTTGCCTTGAGAGCTTTCAAATGAGACACCCATGCTTCAAATCCTTCCAGCACATTGTAATACTTGACCCTCTCTTCATAATTGGTAATGAAGTTATTTGGGCTCGAGCCATAACTCATGAATCTGGGATGGTGGCGAAGATGCTCGATCATCCACATTTGTAGGAGAATGCTGCAACCTTCGAAGAACTGGGCCCCGACTTTGCATAAAGTCAACGCACGATAAATATCCGCAAATACCAACGGGGAAAGTGTATGGTCCTTCATGGTAGTGAGGATTTGTGCAATCCTAGCCATGCGAATATCAATTGTCCCCTTCTCATTTGGAAAAACCATTATCCCCAAGAATGCCACAATAAATGCAAACCGGCGATGAAGTTGCCAAAGACCCTTATCCCGTTTGTTGCTCAACCCCTTCTTATGCGCTTCAAAACCATCCGAATGACCAAACCTGAAGTATAGGAAGTGGAAAGCACAACACCCTTTGCTCACCCAGTTTTTACTTATCTGCTTGCTGATGTTCAAGAGGTAAAAAAACTCATGCATCGACGGAGTCCTTGGAAATATAAGCTGTTGCTTCCTCAGATCTCATCCAAAATCAATGTACCCAGCTATTTCCTCCAAGGTAGGGGTAATCTCAAAGTCTAAAAAACGAAAAACATTATGAGCAGCGTCCCAGAAAATTATCATAGCCTTGATCAGATCCTCTCGTGGCTTAATCTCCCAAATGTCCATAAGAGAGCCCAATTGTTCTTTCACCCACTTCTGACCATCTTAATCCAAATCATTCCACCACATGCGCAAATGTATCCGAGCCTGTTCCCTGACCACTTCTAGCGGAACCTGGATGGTATTCATTTATTCCTGTAGAAAGGTAGGGTTAGGGTTGACTCTAATAGCCCTTTTTGAAAACAAATGATTGATATGCCAATTTTAACCAAATGACTATTTTTGCAAATATGGCCCCTTCCCAATTCCATAAGAAATTTGAGTCCGGGGAAGGCTTATTTTGTGACACTTCTCAACTTTATCCATTCGATTACGAAAATATCCTTTCGACAATAGATGAATATTCTAAGGCTATCTCGATAAGAACGGTTTGAAAAACTACCGACACTGAATCGGTTTATTTTGACTGACTGCATTTATTTGACTCTCTCACTTCTCTTTTTTTTTCAAAATAAGGTTGGACTTTATGTAGGTTGCCTACGTATCCCATATCTGATGGGAATCAGACCTGCTTAGTTCGGCCAGTTTGTTTATTCTTTTTAAAAAAAATTCGGCAAAGTTTCGGGGTATTTTTAAGCATTGGTTTTTTTCAAAACCAGGTTTTCTTCTTTCCTACATCACTCTTGGTCTTTTTCTCTCTTTATCCCCTCTATTTGTTTTTCTTTGGTTTTTCCACACTTTTCCTTTCTTATTTAGTCGATCAGCATGCAAGCCAAAACAAATAAATGCTCACGTAGTACATAAAGTGCATCATGATGGTCTGTTATTTTGGGGCACCTATCCTAGACAGACCCAACCCCTGTGTTGAGTCCCCTAAGTCAAAATACACGTGATGCAAGTAAGCGCTCCTACTTGGGATCCGACATGAGGCTGTGTTCTTCTAAGTTTAAATCCTGGGGTTTTGATCTAGACATGGGGTACCCGAGCGGACAACTAGGGCGGAGGAGGGGGTGACGTACCGGGAGCACTAAAGTCTGCCCGGCCTTGTCGCTTGCCCAACCTCGCTCTATTTCATATAATTTCTACAAAAAAGTGGGCTACGCGAATGTATGCACCATTATCAGAAGACTCAGAGGGGTGGCGCAAGAAGGCAATTATATACAATTCAACAATATTAAAGCGGTAAACAGACAACATTTTAGCACAATGGTTCACAAAAATACAATAATATCAGTAATAAATAAGCCAAGTAAAAATCATAAAACAAGCTCGAATTCTTGAACCCTGAACAAAAAATTCTGGGTTCATTATCCCTAGTAGAGTCGCCATAGCTGTCACACCTCTTTTTTCGTACTACACCCTCCGGTAAGGTATAATAAAGGGAGTTTTTCTATTTAAAGGACCATCGAAATGGGATTAAATAATTTAAAATCAGAGTCGCCACTTGGGAGATTTATGGTGTCCAAAGTCACCGGTTTAAATCTCGAATCAAGGAAAAGAATGACTCTGTATATAATCTGCGATCTAGAAATCCGGGTAAGGAATTCTTTTAACTTGGGAGAAGGTGTTAGGCACTCCCGAGTTCCATGGTTTGAGCACGGTTTCTTTGATCCTATTTGGCTTATTAAGTTATTTAATTACTGATTTTAAACCTATGTGAATGTATTTCTTTCACCTCTTTTAATTATGAAATTATCTTGAGACGGTTTACACGTACGTATATCCGCCTGTTTGGTGCGTCAAAAATCATGTCACGCGAACGTGTCCACAATCAATAAAGCTTAATTATTATTAAGAGTGTTTGGGCCGAAGTTGCACGAACGCATACTCCGGTTTTGTTTTTACAAGAGTAGTCGTGTTACGCGAACGTATGCACAACCACATTTGGTATTTTAAACGGCCCTATTCTACGAAATATTTAGTTATTTATATTAAGCTAATACTAAAGGGATTGAGGCTGTTTTACCTAGAATTATGTTCTCAATCTCAAAGGCTGCCAGGCCTAATGGAGGCCCAATGCTTTTCAAGACCTCCGTTCAGAGACAATAAACTCCCTTTAAAAAAAATGGCATGATATCTGGGCCAGATGAGTCCACCTGTTGATGGACACCCTGCTAAAGGCCTGATACTTATAAAAATTTCATAGAGGACCACTATACGTTGGAACTGGGCTAACTATTTGTCACGACCCAAACCCCGGTCGTGATAGCGCCTAACACATTGCTAGGCAAGCCCGACCATTACCCGTTAACCAATCCAATTATTAACTCAAAATTTCTAATTTAGGAAAAATATCCTGATTTCATAATAATGAAAAGAGTGCAAAAATCANTGCTGTTCTCAACTCCACCTGAGTACCCAGCTCCCGCTGAAATGCCCTCCAAAACTGAGAAGTGAACTGAGTACCTCTATCAGAGATAATAGACACTGGAACCCCATGTAACCTGACAATCTCCCGAATAAAGATCCCTGCCAACCGCTCCGATGAATAAGTAGTACATACTGGAATGAAGTGTGCGGATTTGGTCAGCCGATCAACAATCACCCAATCTGAATCAAACTTCCTCGATGTTCGAGGGAGACCACTCACGAAATCCATAGTAATCCGCTCCCATTTCCACTCAGGAATAACCATACGCTGAAGAA
>MU691758.1:8199-22052 GCA_026770625.1 Nicotiana glauca
GACCGGATTAAATTTGCAGCGACTGCTTATCCTTTTTAGGACCTCTTATCAAATTTTGGCGTCATTGTCGGGGAACTAATAGCGTAGTTGTAGTTGTACATATTGCTAGGTTTCGAGTTTGAAATTTTATTTTGTTTTCTTTTTTTTTTTTTTTTTTAAATTTTTTTTTATAATTATTCATTTGAGAAACATGACATCTTGGAATTATAAGAATTTAGGTGTAGATAATTCTACTATTGATATTCATACATATTATGAAGGAAACCAACCGTGGCAAATTTTTCAAAACGTTCTTAAGAGCGAGTTATGTGCACCAACTCAATCTAATTTGTGGGATGTGTGTGATATGTGTGGTGGTAAAAATGGTCACTTTCATGGTTGTGCTTATATTTTTTAAGTTCCCCCAACCCCTTACTATGATGGTTCTTTCTTTTCTTGTGAAGTTAATAGGAACAAAGAACATAGGAATGCAGACCTCAAGGAGATCAAGGATATGTTAAAGTGCCTTTTGGAACAAAATAATGAGAAAAAATTGCAGATAGAGAGGCAAGAGGCAACTATTCGCAACTTGGAGGCTCAATTGAGTCAAGTGGTTGGAGTTGTTAGTGCTCAACAAGCTAATGTTGACGATAGTAGCCAAGAAGAGCATGAACTTGAGGTGTTAATTGGGGAGGTCAGAGTATAATATCAACAACCTAGCCAACTACAATTTGATGATGTCAATGTTGAAGAAGTGAGACTAGAGCTAGCCAAGGATTTTGAGGATATAAATTTTGGTGACTCGTATCATTGATGTTGAGGATGTTGAAAGTCCTTAAGTTCATGTGTTTGAGCGCATTGATCCACACTCCAAACATTTTTCCACATTATGTTTGGATGATGATATGAAAATAGAGTCATCCGAACCAATTTAAGATTCAAGGAATGAGGAATAAGGTGCATATATTCTGGAATTCTTCTTACCAAAAAGTCAGGATTACATACCTCATACAAAGGCCAAGGAGTACAATTGCCTCCACCAATGAAGCAACACTATGAATACAAGACTTCCAGTGTTCTAATTATCATTCATAACATTCTAAAACGGGGGGATGGGGAATTAATGCATGATACGGCACCAAGAGTGCCACTAAAACCTGTGATTTTAAGAATCAAGATCAATGTCTTATCAGGATCGGGGACTGCATGATCAGCCCCGTAGAAATAATTTGTACAAGTTCACCACATGTGTTGGAAGATTCATTTACTTAAGCAAATGAATGTTTATGTGAATGTACTCTTACAGATTGAAGGCAATAAATCAAAGTCCTTTTATTCTTGTCTTATATTTTTTCCAAATGATAAGTTACTTTATTTTATCATTTGAGAGTTAGCAAAAACTTCAAAAGCGTATGACGTAATGAACATGGGACGTCCTCTTCAAGAGAATCGCAAACATAAGGGCCCTAACTTATGAAACACTCACAGTAAAGGGTAGATTACGAAAGTGTTTATGCCTGGAATAAAAACCTATCGGATAAAAAAATATACCTAAAGCTTTATCAACTAAACCTAAAAGGATAATTTTGCATAGAACTTAAGCCAAAATCCTTTTATTTATTAAATTGCAAAACTCAGTAAAAAGTTTTGGCATAATTACAAAGATAAAAGGAAAAGTTATATACATTATTCTTTGCTGCCAGAACCCGAAAGGAGAGAATGGTCTTAATTCTCCTTGGTGGAAGGAAGTTGTTCCCTTTCCGGTTCATGGCCTTCATCCTCTTCGGTCTCCCTTCGATTTCCAAACACTCAAAACTAGTATTCGAGGAGTCAGTTGCAGCGGGTCGAATAGGAAGGTTCTCACGAGCAGTTAACTCTAGTTCTCGAGCTTTGGCAATGATTGTAAATATTGGAAATGCCTACTTTGGCCTCCTCCAAAGTCTTTCTATTCATATGGTACATAGCATAGGTTTTCTTACAGATGAGGGAATCTTCTTGATCCTGGAGTTTTGCTCGGAGCTTGTCAAATTAGGCCAGGAGATCCTCTTTCAGCCTTCATTGCGCAGAGTCGGGAATTAAGCTCAACATTTACAGTTGAGTGAAGTCAGTTTTCTCCATGACCCTCTTGAGCCTCTTTACTATTTTGACCCTTCTCTCCTCGACAACATTGTCCTCCTCGGGATTGAAGCATAAGTTGGCCTTCAAGTTATTGACTTGTTCCTCGAATTTGGACTCATGCTCGGTAATGGCGATTACAGCATCCTGAAGCTCGACCCATTTAGCCTTAGCCTCTCTAAGCTATTCATGCGATTGGGCAGTCTCTTGGCTATGAGCCATTTAATCTTGCTCGATTTATTGTAACCGAGCCTCAAGCTCGCTCATCTATGCAATATTTTTCCAACGTGTTTTGAAATCTTATATACTTATGAGTTTAATTTATGACTTTACCAATGTTCTAAATGTCATTAAATGTTTTATGATGACCCACGACAATATTACAGAGGTTCAAGTTTGCAAATGAGCATGACGTTCAAATTAAGGCATTCCAATGGTTCAAATCATAATATGTCTTCTTTTAAAATAATAAATATAAACTTTGTCATTAAGTCCCCACGAATGACAAACTTAGCAAATGACTTTAAGATGACAAATGAGTGCATAACGAGACGAAAGAGAGATGTCCTATGCTAAATGATGATGAACCTTAATGATAATGAATTGGGCCCATGTGCCATTTGTAATCTACTCATTAATTCTCCACACACGTGCTAATGTAATTAGTTATGCTTCCGCATGATGAAAAAGGACTTGAAGCATTCCAATGATCCGGGAAATTACGACCCTAAATGTAATATTATTCGTGTTGCTTTGAGATTGTATATGGTCATGTGCATAATTTTGTGTTAATAAGCCTTGTAGACAGTTTGGTGATACGCATAGGTGCATAGTAAATATTGGCTATGGATAGACTGGTGGAACCCATAGTTAGCACATACAATAGGTGAGCCATATGGACAGTCTGGTGACACTTATAGGTGCATAGTAAAGGTTAGCTATGGACGGACTAGTGTAACGTATAGTCATCACATGCAATAGGTGAGCCCTATGGACGGACTGGTGAAGTGAATATGCGTATAGTATAGACGAGCCATATGGACGGTCTAGTGATATGCGTAGGTGCATATTAAAGGTTGGCTATGGACGGACTGGTGGAACGCATAGTCAACACAGGAAATAAGTGATCCTTATGGAAGGCCTAATGAAACTCATAGGTGCCATTTTCATTGTCTTATGTCGGAACATAGTGTTATGTTTAAATTATATTTTTGTGCCTCATACATATCTCATATGGCCCACTCATTCCAAAAGAAGTGTAGGATGACTCGAGTAGAATATGACTTAACATATGATCCTATAGATTATTCCATATCTTCTTGATGTACTTCATTTATCTCTCTTTGACCTACTATATTTCTAATTTTCTATACATTGTTCTGTCTGCTTTACATACTAGTATTATTTCACAAATACTAATATTCATTTTGCCAGGGATGCTGCATTTTTAATTGATACAAGTGATACTCTAACACATGACATAGGCCCTTGATAGAAGCAGACCTTACTTCAGTTGATCTTTGGTGAGACCAATTCTATATCTGGGCTCTTGTATTATATTAATCCTTACACATTATTTTGATGTATAATCGTGGCCTTGTATTTGAAATTTCCATATTTTTCTCACATCTGTTTAGAGGCTCCAAAGACACAGTGTGTGTCATATATCATATGGGGATTTGATATGGTGTATCCCATTTTGCTTTCGCTTAAAGACTTTTAAAATAACTTGCAATGTTTTGCTACATATTAATGAAATTGATTAAGTAATGGAAGATTAACATTGGATGTTTCCCTATAAATATTCTTGTCTAACCTCTACATATTGTTTCTTCATAAATCATTCCTGGATAAGGGTAGTTGGTGGGCATCAAGAAGGCTTGCTTGACCAGGATACCTCAATTGAACGTTGGTCCCGCTCCCCGAGGTCGGGGCATGACAAACTTGGTATCATAGCCTAAGGTTTTAAGTTGTCCTATGATGTCTTAAGTCTTGTCTAGTAGAGTCTTGGCTACTTGGGTATTTAGGAATGTCATATCGTGCGATGGAGCTTGATTATAAGACTGTCTCCTTTTAACTCATACTTGTTCTAATTTTCAGTGCATGACACCTAGGAAGGAGGCCAGGAGTGGCCAAAGGGCCATGCCACCCCAGGAGTGGCAGTTAATGAGGTACCCAATGTTGTGGGTGAGCATATGAGGGGTGAAAACATTCCCCCAACTACAATACCCCCTATTTCTATTACTCATGCTAAGAATGTACAGATTCTTCCTCAAGCTTATGTTCTAGTTCCACCTCCGGCCTCAACCTACGGTCCTAGTGCTTCTAACAGAAACCTTAGGGAAGCCATCCAATTGCTGACTCAAATAGTGTCTTTCCAGGACCAGATATTGAATGCTACATCTACTTTTTCTATCCATTAAGGAGATTCAGCTAGTTCCAAGGTGAGTCGATTCCTTCAGTTGGATCCTCCAGAATTCACGGGTACTAAGCCCTAAGAGGACCCGTATGAATTTATAATGAGATGCATAAGACTCTTCGTGTGATGTGTTCTGCTGGGAAAGAAGCAGTGGAATTGGCCTCCTATCGCCTTAAGGAGGTGTAATATTCATGGTTTTAGTTGTGGGATGAGTCCCGTGAGGAGGGTAATCCTCCAGCAAAAGGAACGAGTTTGTGGATGCTTTCATGGATCATTTCTTGCCAGCTGAGACTAGGGAATCCCGTGCTGCCAAGTTTGAGAACTTGAAGGAAGGTAGTATGAGTGTGTGGGACTTCCATTTGAAATTTTTATATATTTCCAGATATGCTCTCTATATGTTACCTACTATAGAGGCTCAGGTGCACCAGTTTGTGCAAGACCTTAGTCCTTTGGTCATCAATGAGGCTGCTACAGCTGCCCTAAACTTTGATATAAATTATGGGAAGATGGTGGCATTCACTCAAGCCATGGAGTATCTAAAGTTAAAAAGCAGGAAGGAGCAAGAAAATAGCAAGAAGGCCTAGTCCGTCGGCAATTTTTATGGGTCCTACAGTGGAGGTGGCGATGGAAAGGCGTGGCCTGAAGAGTATCAACTCCTTCCACTTTATTCTATGATGTGTTTGAATGAGTATTACCATAAAGTTTCATGCCCTATATGTTTGACCATGGGATGATACTTTTTACATATTTGAACCTCCAAGCCCAGTAAATCTAACTCGTATGAGAATGATGAGGTGAGGTGATAAGTTGGTATTTTACCAACTTATCTTATCTTTAAACCTATATTTTTGCCATGTTCGAGTGATAAAATCGTGTGTTTGATGTCATTTACTTCTATTTTACAGGTTGTATGTGATTTAGAATTAATGGTGAAGAAACCAAGTGAAAACAAGTCAAAAAGGAGCTAAAATGGACAAAATGAAGCCTGCCACTTATTTTCTCTTCGCGAACGCGAAGGAGCAGGAAAGCTAAACCTTCGTGAACACAAAGTACCAATCGCAAACGCGTAGATTCAAAACCCAAAACTTCGCGAATGCGAAGGACCAAACGCGAATGCGAAGTATCAGAAACCAAACCTTTGCGAACGTGAAGGCCCAAACGCGAACGCGATGACTGAGGCCAGCAAACCTTCGTGAACGTGAATGTATGATCGTGAACACGATGAAGAAACTGGGCGTGAAAACTGGGCAGTTCTGGAATTTCACATTTTTGACCCCAAACCCTTTAATACCCAAACTAGCTCATTTGAAACATATATTTGGCATATCTTTGCCATAATCTTTGGCTTATTTTCAGTTCTTAGGGCTAGAGAGAACAAGTTTTGGGAGCTAGGTTTTGCACACACACTTTGGTCTTGAAGATTTGAAGCTTGTGGTTAAGATTTTCATACACATTTATGTTTATTTCTTCATTTCCTTGCTTTGTATTGAATATTTAAGTGTGTAGTAAATATTTCCAATACTTGAATCTTGTTTATGGAATACTCATATTCAAAGTGTGGATTAAATACCTTGTTGTGCTTATGTATTGAATGATTTTAATTCTTTTATGAAGTGAGTTATTGTTATTTTAATTATTCTTGCTCTTTGATGTTTCCAAAAGGATTAGCAAACCCTATGACTCGCCCATTAACTCTGAATTAAGTTTGGAAAAGATAATTTGGGGTTGGGAAAGATTGATTAACAAGAACTTGAGGCTTTAACCCTCATTTTATATATTCTACCTAGAGATATGATTGAACTACTTGCAACCATTCCGGGTGTGCTTAATCTCTTAATTGTTTTAGGGATAATTCAATTAGGAAGTCTTGTTAGTCTTTGGAAGAAACTAATTAAGAATTATTATCTGTGGCTAATTAACATAAACTCGCTCATATTCGTAAAATCATGAAATACATTGGATCGTTACTTGAGTGTAATTCCCAATGCAACAATACTTGTAGTCATTGATCAATTTACTTGCTTTCTAGGTTAGTTTACATTTCCGCATTTAGGTATAAACACTTTTTAAACCAAATTCTTAGTATTTGGCATTGCGCGATAAGTGATAATTTTATTACATTCCTAATTGCCTACATATTGTTCTCTGTGAGATTCGACCACGACTCATAGTTGGGTAAATTATATTGCATTCGACCGTGTCCATTTACTTTTTAGTAGTGGATTTGGACGTCACCAAAATTGGCGTTGTTGCCGGGGAACAATTTGGCATAATTTAGGTTGTTTGAGAAATAAGCGTAAGTACTTTGGTCCAAACTTGTGAATACTTGTATAATTATTTTTCTTACCTTGGTCTACTTTTCTTGTTTGTTTCTTTTTTATTTTGTTATTTTTGAAAAATGGCATCATATAATGAAAATTGATCAGATGGTAGTTGTTCATACTTTGATGACCCTTGTCCTTATTGTGGAGGACCACACTCGTGGCAAAATTATTTAAATTCTCTGGGGTTAGATTGTACGCACAATCTCAACCCCATGAGTGGAGTATTTGTGATAAGTGTGATTTTCAAAATGGTCATTGGGATGATTGTGCTTATTTGCCCTTCTCTTCCCAAAGCCCCCGCTATGATGATTCTACTTTTTGTGATGAAAATTATAGGGCTATGGAAATGGAAGAAGTTGAGCATGGCCGAAATGGAGAGTTCACGCTCATATTGGAGTGCCTACTTGAAGGAGGAAACAAAGAAAAAAATGCCTTGGAGGAGCTTTTGGATAATAGTCTCCAAAATGACATGGCACTTGAAAGGTTACATTCACAAATGGGAGAAATGCCCGAAACTTTAGAGGTCCAAAAATCCTCGGAAGTTAATGATAGCCAAGAATTTTCCTTAGATGTGGAAGCCTAAAATCCTTTCTTGGCACTTCATATGCAAAACCAAGAAGAACTCTCAAATGCTCGGGATGAGAAGATAATGCTCATGTTGGGGACCATTCTTGAAAATGAGGAGAAGCACAACTTTGCACTCGAGGATTTGAAACAAGGCTTGGCTCACAATGATGAACATATTCTCACTTTGGAGGATCGAATGCAAATATTGGTTGAGGCTTACTATGCCCACCAACTTGAGAGTGTGGAAGGAAGCCAAGAAGAATCCAATTCCGAGGATGAAAGTGAGCTTTACTTCGAGGAATCAAGATTTAAACATCCTCCAACTGACTTCATAAGTGTTAGTGATGCTAAGAAAAATATGGAATTAGAGTCAACCGGTGTAAATGCAAATTTGGTTGAGATTGACTCAAGTACGGGGCAAGAAGAGGATGTCAAAATCCGGGAAAAATTGCAAGTTGGAGGTTTGAAGTCATATTCCAAGCATTTTTCAACATTGGAAGTGTGTGGTGATATGGAAGTTGAACTACACGGATCACTGAAGAACTATAATGAGGAAAAGCTCATGCCGTATATCTTATAAGTTGAGGAAGCAAGAAAGCAAAATAACATTCTTCATATGAGAGCCAAGAAGTGCAAAATAAAAAATTTAAGGAGTGTCTTGATCATCGACTTACCACCCCCCATCGCTCGTGGTCACAAGCTTGATTCCAAGCTAAGTGCCCAGTTCATATTATCCAAGTGGCGAGAAAAGTGGTAAAATTATTTGCGTCGTGCCACGACATTAAATGCGGCGCTTGATAGGAGGCAACCCATCAGTTTTTCAAAAATTTTAGTCATTTTTGAAATTTTATTTTTTATAATAGATTATTATATTTTTTTTCTAACCAAACTGTCAAGATTTAGATTTTTTGGAGTTGATTTGAGCAGTTCGGAGTGTTTCGGAGAGCCAAAACCAGTAGCTGCCAGAACTGTTGAAGTGCATGAAAATGTTACTCTACGCATTCGCGAGTACACATAGCGTTCCCGTGCTATCTACTCACGTTCGCGGCCATCAGTAGAGTTTTCCCTTCGCGTACGCGTAAACCCCTCGCTAATGCGTAGGGTCAGGTAAGGATAAATACAAATTAGCTACTGGAAACGTGAAAACCATCCCTTTTGCTCAAACAACAGTCGCCTTCCACTCCTTAAGCCCCAAAATCAATTCATCCATAATTTTCAAGTCTTGCAATTTTTCATCTCCATTCTCAAGGTATGTGTTTTCTTCACTCTTCTCTTAACTCTTTCTTCTCTTTCTTGGTGGAAAATAATGGAAGAACATCCATGGCTGTTGGTGCCTAGGGTTCAAAAATGACATGGTTTTAAATGTCAAATGTGGGTGTGAAATTCATTGTGCTTGCTGGGTGAGGTTGGTTGAGTGTGAGTGTTGGTTTGTAAAGAAAAAAATTGCCAAGATCAGTTCTTTAATTTTCTATAATTGGACAAAGAAAAGTGGGCACCCCAACTATTTGAAGAAAATCCTAAAAGAAAAAATGTTCTGGGCGAGGAAGATGACCTTCACGAACCCGAGGGTTTTCCCGCGAACGCGAAGGCAAAACACTGTGGCAGAAATTTTTGACCTTCGCGAACGCGATGGTCTATACGCGAACGCGAAGGTATATTCCTGGCAGTCCCAAAAATGGCAAAAAATAGTAGCTTCGCACAGCTCTGTCCGGGACCTTTTTCGACCATTTCTTCGGCCTAAATACTTTCTAATACATTGTTTTAAGTGTCTGTATGAGCTTTTAACATTGTTAGTCTATTTTGTAGGTTCTTTTGGCTTAAAATGGATCCGAATCATAATGAAACTGCACAAGAACATGTCTTTTGACCTAGACAAGAGGAAGCCTTTGACCGTGAGCGGTTCCTATCTGCAGTATGTGAGCGGAGATACGATGAACTCTTGTCCAAGACCATCTTACGAGAAAGAGGCATAAACTTGGAAAAAGTTGAAGCTAAAATTCCGGGCTTCTATGCACGCTTGATAGAGAACAGGTAGATTTGCTTTGCTGAGCAACCAAATAACGCCAACCATACAATAGTTCTGGAATTCTATGCAAACGCCTTGATGACCGACTTCCAAGGTGCCTTTGTTACTACTGTGCGGGGTGTGCAAATCTACTTCAACCCTAATATAATAAATGGTGTTTATGGCCTCCCCAATGCTGACAACGAGGTCTACAGAGACAAAGCCAGAGTTGAAAGAAACCAATGGCTAGTAGATAAGCTACATGATGGGCACTGATAATTGCTGCTATCATGGATGGACTCCCTGTGAATGTGGTGGAACACATTGTCCGAGAAATTGAAGAAGCCACTCATGGGAGGTCCAAGAGCCTATTCTTTCCATCCTTGATCACTAGACTTTGCTATGATGCTGGGGTGCCTACACGCCCCAGTGATGTTGAGAAAGGTCCAGAAAAGCCGTTGATCCATCCCTTGCTGAAAAGGGGACCCTGTGACAAACAGAAAAAGAGGATAATTGATATTGCTTCCTCTTCATTTGGGTAGTTCTCTGAGGCCACCACTGATCCCGTCGGATCCTTTGCACCTTCATCAGGGTCCTTTGACCCCATGGGACCACTCAAGTCTGGTCCTCACACTATGGGCCACTTGTCCAGCCAGATATATGGAGTAGATGCGCATGTTAGGCAACAATTTCACATGCCTTCTCACTGACCCACCTGGGGCTGGCACATCTAATAGGACTGGCACATCTAATGGGACTGGCACATCTACTAGGGTTGCTGCCCCACCATCCATGGCAAATTTGGTCAAAGAGCAAAAAGAAATCATGGGAAAGATGGAGGCCATTAACACCAGGTTAGAGAACATGAGTCGCCGACAAGGAAATATTAAAAAAAGGTAGAGAAAGTTCAAGGAGCATGAGAAGAAGAAAAGCAAGTTGTTGTCCAAGATGATGCAAAAACTGAGCACATTTTGTGGGTCACATGAATCGGAGGATGAGGATGATGCAGACTTGGAGCCCAAATTTTCCACCACCTCCAGTTCCGACTGATGCAGTATTCAGGGAGCATTTTTCACCATTTTACCATATCTTGTTTAGTTGCATTGGGGATATTGCAACATCTTTAGTTGGGGTGTTTTCTTGTATAACTGTGGTTCTAGTATAATTGTCGGTATACGACAGGTTGGTATTGTAGTTGTTTTCATTTTATTGCTAGTGTATTTTCATGTGATGTGTTATATTAGTATGCTTATTAGCTTCTTAAATTTTTATTATCTTGTTAAATTTTTTTTAGTTATTTGATGTTTATTAGCTTCTAATTTTTTTATATAGTATGTTTTATGTTAGTGGCAATATCCTTGATTTTCTTTATACCACGGTTCTTTTCCCAAAGATGCCAATTTTCTTCTTGAACCGGGTAATTGTAGAAAATTTTGTCAACTTATCCCGATGATGGATAGATAGACAACTTTCTTAAGGGAATTAGTCTTGTAATTAGATATAGTTTATATTAATTTAGGAAAAATAAATGGTTTGAGTTGAGGTTTGTGCCTATTGACCAAGTTGTGGCTTGCTTGGTACCAACATGATTTAAACCTCGGCATATGAATTTTTGGTTGTTGAAAAAGAAAAATAATTGAAGTAAAGATGTCATGACTTTTAGACTCAAATTTTGGCTCTTTAATTCACTAAATAACTTCCTATGTTGTATGTAACCTCTTTGCGTTATTGGTTTCAATTGAATTTTGGATTTATATTTCACTTGAATGTTCATGTGCCATGTGTAGTGAGATTTATTGTGAGGTCTTTTACATTACTTGTAGTCTAGAACTTGCTCGGAATGTGCTTTAAAGCGAAATTATAGACTAACTTGGTTTGAAAAATAGGCCTTCCTTGGACCGCCATTTTGCCATAAACTTCCTACCCTTGAATATTTTCCCTAGTCAACCCATTTTGAGCATTTAACCTTGTTATTTAGCAACCATATTACAAACTTTATTCCCTTGGTCTTTATTGATCTAGCTTTTGGCACCCTACCTCCCTAAGTAGGTTGAAAGTGTAAACATAGGCTAAAACCTAAGTTTGGGGGTGAAGGTTGAAAAAGTTGTGATATAGAAGTTGTTTAAAAAGGTGGAAAGTAGAGGAAAAAAATGAAACCTTCATTGATATTGAAAAGGAAAGAAAAAAAATTAGAATAAAATGATATGAAGTTGTGAATAAAGGGAAGACCAGGTGTGGAATAAAAAGTGAAAAAAAAATAAAAAATGTTTTGAAAGAAGTGGACTTTAATTGTAAATTTTGTAGTACTTGGGGAGGTTTTGAATCACTCTAACCAAAATTGTGACCTACCTTAACCAAAAGCCTAAACTACAACCCTTTAATTCCTAATTGATTTTGAACCAAGTTGTCTATATTAGTGGAGAAATACATAAATGGCAAGCCTATGGTACTACTTGTATGCATTTGAATATCTTTTTGAGAGAGAGATAATTCTTTCCATTTTTATATCCCATTTTTGTTTTGAATTAAAATTTATGAGTGTAGGATCCTCTCTTAAATGTGAGGGCACATGGGATTTGAGTTGTGAATTTAATCCCATTTTCAATTGGAAGGAATGACCAAAGAAAGTTGATTGTGATAGAGAGACAAATTTTAAAGCTTTAGTGTCATGATTTGATTGTTACTTTGATTTGAATTAGTGTTTGAGCACTTAAAGTGTAATGAATTTCATGAGAAGTGCTTGGTAATTCATACGCTTTGGAGTAATTATTAGTACAATCGAAGTCATTTTTTTTGCGCCTATAGTAAACCTTTTTGGCCTGGCATGATATGGATGTATTGTTGAATGAACTACTTGGGAAGAGATTTTGTCGCTTTTATTGCTTGAGGACAAGCAATAGTTTAAATTTGGGGGTTTGATAAGTTGGTATTCTACCAACTTATCTTATCTGTAAACCTATATTTTTGCTATGTTCGAGTGATAAAATCATGTGTTTAATGTCATTTACTTCTATTTTACAGGTTGTATGTGATTTAGAAGCAATGGTGAAGAAACCAAGTGAAAACAAGTCAAAAAGGAGCTAAAATGGACAAAATGAAGCCTGCCAGTTATTTGCTCTTCGCGAACGCGAAGGTACAACGCGAACGCAAAGGAGTAAAAAAACTAAACCTTCGCGAACGAGTAGATTCAAAACCCAAAACTTTGTGAATGCGAAGTACCAAATGCGAACGCGAAGTATCAGAAACCAAACCTTCACGAATGCGAAGGCCCAAATGCGAACGCGATGACTGAGGCCAGCAAACCTTCGGGAACGCGAATGTATGATCGCGAACGCGATGAAGAAACTGGGCTTGAAATCTGGGCAGTTCTAAAATTTCACATTTTTTACCCAAACCAGTTCATTTGTAACAGATCTTTGGCGTATCTTTGGTACTCTTTCGCTTATTTTCAGTTCTTAGGGCTAGAGAGAACAAATTTTGGAAGCTAGGTTTTGCACACACACATTGGTCTTGAAGATTTGAAGCTTGTGGTTAAGATTTTCTTACCCATTTATGTTTATTTATTTATTTTCTTGCTGTGGATTGAATATTTAAATGTGTAGTAATTATTTCCGATACTTGAATCTTGTTTATGAAAATACTCATATTCAAAGTGTGGATTAAATACCTTGTTATGCTTATGTAATGAATGAGTTTTACTCTTTTATGAAGTGAGTTATTGTTATTTTAATTATTCTTGTTTGTTAATGTTTCCAAAGGGATTAACTAACTCCAAGACTCGCCCATTAACTCCGAATAATTTTGGAAAAGATAATTTGGGGTTGGGAAAGATTAATAAACAAGAACTTGAGGCTTTAACCCTTATTTTATATATTCTACCTAGGGATAGGATTGAACTACTTGTAGTCATTCCGGATGTGCTTAATCTTTTAATTGTTTTAGAGATAATTCAATTAGGAAGTCTTGTTAGTCTTCGGAAGAAGCTAATTAAGAATTATTATCCGTGGCTAATTAACATAAACTCGCTCATATTCATAAAATCATAAAATACATTGGATAGTTACTTGAGTGTAATTCCCAATGCAACAATACTTGTAGCCATTGATCATTTTACTTGCTTTCTAGGTTAGTTTACATTTCCGCATTTAGGTATAAACACTTTTTAAACCAAATTCTTAGTATTTGGCATTAAGCGATAAGTGATAATTTTCTTACATTCCTAATCGCCTACATATTGTTCTCTGTGGGATTCGACCCCGACTCATAGTTGGGTAAATTATATTGCGTGGGACTGTGTCCATTTATTTTTTAGTAGTGAATTTGGACATCACCATGAGGTGGCATTGGAAATTGGGAGGGGCAAGTTACAAGTGTTAACCCAAGGTTTTGATTTAAGGAAACTAGGTAGGACGCATACGGGATTTATATATATATATATATATAT
>MU691760.1:0-13544 GCA_026770625.1 Nicotiana glauca
GTGATTATTAACACATTTGGATTTCACCGAGATTTAGATTTGGGTTGCAATCAATGCACACCCCTTTTTTAAGGAAGTAATTTTAATGAAAATCGCGCCTAAAGATGCTAACGTATTGTTATCTTTTGGAAAAACCATGAAATTTGCTAAATGGCTTGTCCCGAATCTCTAAGTATTTTTTATAAGTAAATAACTAGGGCCCCGCTATTGTTATATTTATTTTGGCGAGGCTCGTCTTATCATTTTTTATTTAAAGGCCATTCCTAAGGGACTACGATTTTCTATTTANACGAACCATGAACCAGCCTGCAATGATAGGCTTTGATACAACCCAATTGTGTAAGCCCAGCGTAGGTAGAAGATGGCTCAAGCAGCTGCGATGCCCCAGCCTTGGATCGAATCCCAATAGGGACAACTACAACCCAAGCAGTCATGAGGCCAGCGTCGAGCCCGTGCAACAGTAGTGATGAAGCACATTGACAAAACATTCCCATCATTATAATTAATAAACAAGATCTTCACAATCTCTAAACCAAGTCATATCCCAGCTGAACCATATATGCATTTAAATTATACGAATCATATTTGGTCTGTTAACCAGTTAGTAGCAAGGGAAAGATATGCACGTTTTACTCAATTGGAAGTGTTAATTAAACTACAATACTAATTAACTAAGATGAAATTCCAAACACATTATGACTTGTACCCAAAATGAATACTAATTTGTCAACAATTCAAATGCCCTACACCAATCAGATCTAGAACCTTATTTAAATGCAAGCACCACTTTACTTCAGCAGGAACAATGATAAAAATGACTACTAGCTACAATTAAACTTATTAAACCAGTCCACAAATTTATCTTCCACTTCGAAGTCATTGATGTTCAACTAACAGTTAACCAAATTAAGCTACTGCATTGAAATCGACTTAGCAGTCCAGGTCTTTAAACAGTTAGAAGTTATCACAAATACATTCACTCTACTACAAATAGACTTAAACAAATAATTTCCAAAAATCCTAGAACTAATAGTCCATTATACCTAAAAGATCAGTCAGTCCAATACACTTTAACAAACAGCAAACCAGATTATTACAATTGAGTACAAGAATAAATATCAATTGGAGCTTCTAAATTTAAACTCCCATTTCATTTCATCTCAATTGGATATACCACATGGAAACAAGCTAAAATTGTGTACCTGGAATGGAAAAATGCAAAAGAAGAAAGAGGAGGAGATCAGCACTGATAGAAGCAGCAACAATCAACACCGAAACTCCCTTTTAGCTTGAAATTCTTTAAAACAATAAAACATTTTTTTTTTTGAACTGTTTTCTGCAAACTTTCTACTTTACTTTGTTTTTTGAAGTATATGAATTTTAATTTCGAATGACAGGGGTAATTTTTGACTGATCTCCTCTCCTTTCAACAAACATGAGAATGTCAATTTATAGGCAACAAGGAAAGGTCTATCAGATTTTTGTTTTCTTTTGGTCCTTTTGTTAAATTTTCAGTTTTGGTCCCTTTATTTCTAACTTGTTATTCAAGTAAGTTCAGCCTTTTTACTGAACATTACACTATAGCCTATTCTAGAAGATTCCCCACCTATTCCAATTCCTATACTGCCCCTCCCTTGCTTTTAAAATTACCAATGCTTGATAACACTATCCTTTTTTATGCCCAAATTAACCTTCTATTGGTCTGAAAATTACAGACCCGGTATTATTGATTCTTCCCTCCTAGACTGAAATTATTATCCCTTACTAAGCTTCAGCTATAACCAAACAACTAAAGAATGAACAGACCTTTAACTGGTCGAGACCCCTTTCCAAAAAAGAAAAAGCTTCATGTAAGCCAAGAGGCATAGAGGTGATTACTGGGTAACATTCAACCTATACGACTAACTATTTGTTAAAGGCCAACGCTGGTAAACAACTTAGTAAATTTCAACTAAGCTAACCAAAGAAATAAAAATATAGTTCATCTATTGTGGTCTAATTTTATCCGGACTAATAATAAAAAAGAGTTTGAATGAATCAGAAGAGAAGAAGTAACAGAAGAAAAGAAAATTATGCAAATTAAAATGAAGGGGCTTACTGCTTATATGAATGGCCTCGAACCGTTGACTTTGACAGAATCCTCCAAGATTCTTGACACGAAACATACCGAACCATGTGTTTTCCAGAGGAATACACATGGATAGGTATGTTCCGGTCAGGAATCAAAAGGATTGCAATATGCATTTACAGGCAGAAAATTTTTAAAACAGGTATTTGAGTAGTTCTGGCTATATTTGAGCCAAGATACTACCATATTAGTGTAGAGGAGGTTGAGATGAAGCTATGGTGTAAAAATAGGTTAATTTGGCATACTTAGTGTTCGCCGGAGTAGGGTTCCGGCGACACAAAAAGAAATATTCGAGGACCTAGGGGTTGATTCGAAGAAAGTGGCTTATGGGAATGGATAGAGGATGCTTAGAGCTTTCTACGGTGTTATTTTGGGGGGCAAAGGGACTGGTGGCGTCGACCGGCGGCGAACCAGTCCGGCGACTTGAGATACGATGAAGAAGATAGACATGTCTCTGATATAACCTATACATTCAGACACATATATGTGAAATAGCTTATGAGTTCCATGCCGTTGGATTAGAGAGCTTGGACGGCCAAGATTAGATCAAATGAAATCATACGGCGTCGTTCCAACCTGTCTCTAATGGCTGGTATTATAAACACGGAACGACGTCGTTTTGGTTAATGGCTGGCTCAATATTGTCCGTTAGATTGAACCAATGGACGGTTCAGATCTGACGACTTAAAACGTCGTCGTTTGGTATGCAAAATGGCTCGTGCCTTCTGATCGTTTGATCAAGATTCGACGGCCCGGATTGATTTCAATCAACGACGTCGTTTTGCTGGACGTGGGGGTTGGGCTGTAACGTTTGGGCTGGGTGTTTTTGAAAGTGTTTTGGGCCAACAATATATTTATATGTATGTATATAACATTGTATTTCCTAATATTATAAAATTGAGATTAAAATTTAAAAAAAATGCTCTAATTAAACTCTAAAAATTATTTTACTAACCCTTTTGCAGTACTTTTTAATTAAAACACTCAAAGCTAAAATGAACTATTTTTATGATTTTTCTTTTAATTGTTTTTTAAAAAATACGTTAATACTAAAAAAATGTAAAATTGAGAATCTTAAAGCATGTATATTTTTTGTATTTTAATTATGAGTTATTATGTGACCAATTAATAAAAGGATGCAACATAATTCTTAAAATTGTAAAAATTATTTTATTTGATATTTTTGGAATAATTTGCTTATGGTAAAAATCACGTGCTCACACATACTATTCCGGCATGAAAGGACATACCATTGATGAATGTCGCTCTCTGAAGGATAAGATCCAGACTATGATTGATAACAAGATCATTGTAGCAAATGAGCTTGTTCCGAATATCCGCAATAACCCTCTGCCAGACCACAAGGGCGGAGGTGTTCACATGATCGAGATAGAGGATGACTGGAACCCAAATGGATCAATCAGTTTAATCACAGAAGGCGATGATCCAAAGAAGCCAATAGTCACCCTTAATCCGATTGTGGTCCAGATTCATCCTTTTGGAGACGCCGAGGTAACCATGTCCATGCCACTCGAGTTTGAAGCACTATCCTCTGCAAAGATGCCAGCGCCGATTGAGGTCGAGTTTATATCACCAACAAACACACCTACACCTTTTGAAGTTACAGTCTTACCACCTAAGAGGCCTGCTCCGATCGGAGTAAAGATAGCCACGCCAATTCCAGTGGCAATGTCGGCAGTAATACCATTCCACACAAAGGCTATCCCTTAGGACTACACAGCCGAAGCTAGAAGAAAGGGAAAGGTCAAGTTCGGGGAAGCCGTTGTGGCACAGGGTATGACAATAACCGACAGGTTTACACCCCGGAGCATTTGTCTGAATCAAGCAAGCAGGCCTCTAGTCGGCCAACTATCACAGAAGCTGGGCCCGACGATCTCTGGAGAAAGATACAAGCCAAATAATACTCAGTCATTGATTAGCTGAACAAAACACCGGCACATATTTCTATCCTTGCTTTGCTATAAAGTTCTGATGCACACAAGAATGCCTTGTTAAGAGTACCGAGTGAGGCGTATGTGCCAAGTAATCATCGGTGGAGAGCTGGTGAACATGGTAGGGTAGGTATTGGAAAGTGACAAGATCACTTTGCATGAAGATGAGCTGCCGCCAGAGGGGTTGAGTCACAACAAGGCATTGCACATCACCGTGCAGTGCGAAGATTATTTTATTACCAGAATCCTGATTGACGGAGGATCCAGCCTCAACATTTGTCCGTTGGTGACACTCAGGATATTAGGAAAGGGGTTGCATGAGATCAAGGACGGGGCCATCAACGTCAAAGCTTTCGACGGATCCCAAAGGTCTACTATGGGGAAAATTATCTTGTGTTTGCAGATGGGGCCTACTTGGTTTGATGTTGATTTTTAAGTGATAGACGTGCCGACATCTTACAATCTGTTGTTGGGATGACCATGCCGCTGGGGCCATAAAATCAACATTACATCAGGCAGTGAAGTGCGAGTGGAATCACCAAGAGGAGATCATTCACTGCAACAGTAGCAATCCCATATACAGTCGCCAGATCGTTCCAGCAATTGGAGGCAGAAGAAGGATAGGCGGGGAAACTTACCACCACATCGAGCGAGTCAACGCCGTTGATAAAGACAAATAGTGGGATAACAAGATTGAAAGCATATTGAACTGGAGTGGGTAAGACCTGGCAAGGGACTTGGCAAGAACCTCCAAGGCATCGCTAAGCCCATCAAGCTCAAGAAACATGGCACCACTTTCGGATTGCGGTATGGGTATACCTAGAAAGAATTCAAAGACTGGTCGCCACCATGGCGCGGTACTTACTACCAATTGGAGTAGCCAATAACTCGTTTGGAACAGACTTTCCAACGGGCCGAAGTTATCTATGGGTCAGAAGAAGAGGAAGCACTGGCAGCAGTAAGGAATTTGTTCTTAGAAGACGATGACATGGATTGTTGTGTCATTTTATAGGAGGAGGGGAAGGAAGGCCCTTCCATACATGCTATAAGCAGAGGAGCATGCCTCAATAACTGGACTATCAGAACCACCAGAGCACGGCAAGCCTCGGGGTAGCAAGGCTGAACAAGCATCATGCACTATTTTATTTTACTAGTTTACTTTCCTTTCGAATTTTTTAATTTTTGCAAGAAAGAGTTCCAATGTTCAAAATAGTTATGGAATTTATCAAAGAATTTTTGTTTTCTTATAAAGCTTACTCTTATTATTTTCTCTCATTACTTTACTTATACAACATTACTATTACTTATCTTGTTGAACTAATGACTATGACATGCAATGCGACAACGCAACAAACGGGAATAGATTCATAGGAAGATGATATACCAGAAGAGATTATTAAAGAAGTTGAGAATTTTGAGAACATACCTAAGTCCAACCTGGACGAGACTGAGATTGTTAACTTGGGGGATGCAAAAAACATCAAAGAAACACGAATCAACGTTCATTTGTCATCATCAGAAAAGAAAGAATACACAGAGTTTCTAAGAGAATATGAGGACATATTCGCTTGGTCGTACGACGACATGATTGGTCTGAGTAAATCTATTGTGGCTCACAAATTGCCAACTGATCCAACCTATCCACCAGTAAAGCATAAGCTCAGAAAGTTCAAGCCAGATATGAGCTTGAAAATCAAGGAAGAAGTCACTAAGCAGGTCAAAGTTAAGGTTCTCAGGGTAGTTGAATATCTGACATGGTTAGCCAACATTGTGCCAGTACCGAAGGAGGATAGGAAGGTCAGAGTCTGTGTCGACTATCGGGATCTCAACCGGGCTAGTCTGAAGGACGACTTCCCCTTGCCAAACATACACATCCCGATTGACAATTGCGCCAAGCATGAGTTGCAATCATTTGTAGATTGTTTCGCTGGGTATCATCAGATCTAGATGGATGAAGAAGATGCTGAGAAAATGGCTTTCATTACGCCATGGGGAATGTACTGCTACAAGATGACGTCGTTGGGTTAAAAAATGCATGGGCCACCTACATAAGGGCCATGACTACCATTTTTCATAACATGATACACAAGGAGATCGAAGTATATGTGGATGATATTATCATCAAGTCCAAGAAAGCCACTGATCGTATGGAAGATCTGAGGAAGTTTTTCAACAGACTGAGAAGATACAACCTGAAACTGAATCCAGCAAAGCGTGCATTCGGGGTTCCAGCTGGAAAATTACTTAGTTTTAGTGTGAGCAGCCATGGAATAGAACTGGATCCATCAAAGATCAAAGCCATTCAAGAATTTCCACCGCCAAAGAACAAGAAGGTTGTAATGAGTTTCTTGGGGAGACTTAACTACATCAGCCAATTCATAGCCCAATCTACTGTTATTTATGAGCCAATCTTCAAAATGTTGAAGAAGGATGCCGCCACCAAATGGAGCGATGAATGCCAGAAAGCTTTCGACAGAATCAAGGAATACTTATCAACACCACCGGTCTTGGTCCTGCCTGAGCCAGGTAAACCTTTGCTACTCTACATTGCAGTGTTAGATGGTGCCTTTGGTTGCGTCCTAGGGCAGCATGACAAAACGAGAAAGAAAGAACTAACTATTTATTATCTCAGTAAGAAGTTCACCCCATACGAGGCTTGGTATTCTCTATTAGAACACACCTGTTATGCTCTAACTTGGGTGGCCCAGAAGCTGAGGCACTACTTCTGTGCCTATACTACATATCTCATATCAAGGATGAATCCCTTGAAGTACATCTTTCAGAAGACCATGCCCACTGGTAAGCTCGCCAAGTGGAAAATACTGTTGAGTGAGTTCGACATCATCTACGTAATGAAGAAAGCAATCAAAGGGCAGGCGCTAGCAGACCACCTTGCTGAAAACCTTATGGACGGAGAATACAAATCCTTGAAAATGTATTTTCCAGATGAAGAGGTATCATTCATAAAAGAAGATATTGCAGAAACTTATGACGATTGGAGAAAGTGTTTTGACGGAGCAGCAAATTGCAAAGGAGTTGGCATAGGGGCCGTCCTAGTATCAGAAATCGGTCAGCATTATCCGGTGTCTGCCAAACTCAGGTTTCCGTGCACAAACAATATGGCCGAGTACGAAGCCTGCATCTTAGAGCTCAAGATGGCCATTGACATGAACATCCAAGAGTTGCTAGTAACTGGGGACTCAGACCTACTCATACATCAGGTACGAGGAGAATGAGCGACCAAGAATTCCAAGATACTCCCTTATCTGCACCATGTGTAGGAGTTGAGAAAGAGGTTCACAAAGACAGAGTTCCAGCATGTTCCCAGAATCCAGAATGAGTTTGCCGATGCATTGGCTACCCTATCGTCTATGATACAACATCCATACACAAACTTCATTGATCTTATTCCAATAAATATCCATGATCAGCTTGCTTACTGTGCTCATGTCGAAGATGAAGCAAATGGAAAATCTTGGTTTCATGACATCAAGGAATATTTGGCAAAAAGAGAGTTTCCAGGGCTTGCAAATGCTACTCAAAAGTGCACCCTTCGAAGATTGTCCAACAATTTCTTTCAAAGTGGAGGAATCCTATATAGGAGGACTCTGGATTTGGGATTACTAAGGTGTGTCGACGAAAAGGAAGCATCCAAACTGCTGGAGGAAATTCATCCCGGGACCTGCGGTCCACAAATGAACGGTTTTGTCTTAGCAAAGAAGATCCTCCGTGCTGGTTACTTTTGGATGAGTATGGAAACGGAGTGAATCCAATATGTCCGAAAATGCCACCGCTGCCAGATACATGTAAACATGATAAAGGTGCCACCAAATGAGCTCAATGCAATAAGGTCACCATGGCCTTTCACCACTTGGGGAATGGATATTATTGGTCCAATCGAGCTGGCCGCTTCCAACGGGCACAGATTCATCCTAGTAGCAATTGATTATTTTACCAAACGGGTCGAAGCAGCGTCTTACAAAGTAGTGACTAAGAAAGTAGTGCCAGACTTCGTCCGCCACCATATCGTCTGTCAGATCGGGATTCCAGAGTCAATCATTACTAATAATGGCTCCAACCTCAACAGTGACTTAACGAAAGCTATGTGTGAAACCTTCAAGATTAAACACAAGAATTCCACAACCTACAGGCCTCAGATGAACGGAGCTGTAGAAGCCGCCAACACAAATATCAAGTAGATATTGAGGAAAATGATAGAGAAGCATAAGCAATGGCACGAAAAGCTATCATTCGCTCTATTGGGGTATCACACCACAGTCCGCACATCAACTGGGGCAACCCCCTATATGCTGGTCTATGGTACAGAGGCCGTCATTCCCATCGAGGTAGAAATTCCCTCCTTAATAATCGTACAAAAAGCTGAGCTCAACGATGCAGAATGGGTGAGAAGTCGTTATGAGCAACTGGCTCTTATAGATGGAAAGAGAATGAATACAATTTTCCATGGTCAGCTTTATCAGAACAGAATGTCCAGAGCCTTTAACAAGAGAGTCAAGCCGAGACAGTTCACATCGGGGCAGCTGTCACACCTCCTTTTTACCTACCGCACCCCGCGAAGGGTGTGATAAAGAGAGTTTTTTCAATTAAAGGACAATCGGGATTATTATTAAAGATTCAGAGTCGCCACTTGGGAGATTAATGGTGTCCCAAGTCACCGGTTGAATCCCGAATCGAGGAAAAGATTGACTCTGTATTACAGTCCGCGAACCAGAAATACGGATAAGGAATTTTGTTAACCCGGGAGAAGGTGTTAGGCATTCCCGAGTTTCGTGGTTCTAGCACGGTCGCTCAACTATTATATTTGGCTAAATTATCTGATTTTTAATACATGTTATTATCGATGTGCTTTTAACTTTGAACCGATTCTATTATTATTATTATTTTAACGAGAATTGCAACATCATAAAAATACATCTTGAACCACGTCACATCAATGTACCCGTGGTTATTGACATATTTTGACTCCGTTGAGATTTGGATTTGGGTCACATAAATGTGCACCCGAGTTTAAGAAAGTAAGATTATTAACACGCGCCTAAAGAGATTATCGCGTTATTATTTTGGGGAAGGCCCCGAAATTCGCTAAATAATCCATCCCAAAATCTAAGAGTTTTTAGTTAAGCATTGAATGAGGGCCCCGCAATTTGCATTTTTTGTTCGGCGAGGCTCATCTAACTTTTTATTAAGGGTCAACCTAAAGCAACTACAATTTTTCTATTTATTATTTGTCTCTAACAGGCCAATTAACTTACAATTATAAATTCGGGCCTCGAATTCGAGTTCGAATTCAAACAAAAGGGAAGACCCTTTTAGCTTGAACCCGCTACCTAATTTGAAACCCAATTTTATATTTTTGTGAATTAATTCCCTATACTCCTAGTATAATTTAAAGGGTTTAGGATTTGTAATGATTTTGGGGCCTCGAAATTGGCCCAGTAGCATAATGTACATTATTGGTGATTACTATCCACTCTTGGGCCTTTGACTCTTGTACTTGGCCCAATACAAACTAGGCACAATCAGTGATTTTGCTGGGCTGTTGCCAGCTCCATGATCCAACGTAGGCCTCATTAACAAGCTAGGAAAACTGGAATTGGGCCCAGTCTGTGTGTGATTGGGGCCCAAACGTGCAGTAGCAAGAAAAAAATTTACAACCCAATTTGGTCAGGTACCTAATAAATTCCTACACGTTTTTTAACTACATGACATACAGAATTTTTGAACTTGTTTTTACCATTATTGAAACGATCCAGTGTTTGAGAGATGTTATTAAAAGTAACATTAACCACTAACATGTGAAAACTAACCTTGTTTACTATCATACTTCAACATGTTATTCAAATGAACATCATTCACTTCAGTGACTCATGATCTCCTAATAGAACCATGAATTTACTCATTTTTTATACCTTTTTTTTTAACTACTGGATCCAAAATTAAAGCTGCGCTTATAATAGTTCAATACAAAACTACAGTGACTAAGTGACTAACCGATTTATGATGTAGCATTTAACATATAACAGTCTAGATATTCAGAGTCCACACAATCAGGATTACACAGTCCAGGTTTATATACAAGTCAAAAATCAAACCATGTCTAAAATGTGCTAAACATTCACATGTAACAATCTAACTATCAACAGTCCAATTCTCCATTTTTAGATGAACATATACGCTGGAAATACAGTAATCTTATAAATTCAGAGATGAAGCAACACTTTAATTTACTTCTGGACTTGAGAATGATATAAGATGTACCTGGATAATGGAATACAAGAAGAAAAAGAGGAAGTCAGCAGCAATGTAACACCAATACAACAGTGCCAATCAGCAAACCCTATAGCTTCAAACCAGAATTTTTCAAATCCAAATCCAATCCACTTTAACTCAGATATGACATGGTGATTTTAAGAGTTTAAAGCTAACAAAAAACCCTAGAAAATCAGAACAAAATGACTCAATTTTGGAGTGGTTTTTTCAGGCAAAGAATTCAGTGTTCTTCTCTTAGCTAACTCTCTCAATGTCTCTATTAAAAAAAATGTCCTCTTCTTTTGTGTTCTTCCAGTTTGGTTTTATAGGCCTATCAGAAAGAGAAGCCCTTTTGTCCAGAGACAGGCTGCCCTGGCTTAAAAAATAAGTCTTAATGGCTGTCACATCCAGTCAGGATTGTCTAGGCATGGAGTTTTCTATTTTTAATCTTCTGAAGTTCAAAAATGTAGTGCATATCCTACTGTACAGCAGGTTCCACTACCCATTCCCATGTGCATTTACAACCTTTATCATTAACCCCATCATGCCTCTGATTTCCAATATTGAGAGTGCACAAACAGGGTGTCAAAACCACTAGTAATCCCTTTTCAAATCTCAATTGAACCCTTTCTACTGCCTTCACTCTCTTTAATTATATGTACTGCCCATTCCCCTTCCTAAAAAGTCCCTCCACTTCAATTGTTTAAACTTAAATTCCAGATTAACCTTACCCCCCTGTTATTAAATTATCCCTTAATCACATGTTATCAACAAACCCCTTCTAATCGACTCTACAGATTATCAGAATCAACTCTAACTAGAAACCATCCAAAATCAAACCTATGACTGATTGTCATTAACAGTGAGTTAATTGATGAATCGAA
Source organism: Nicotiana glauca (assembly GCA_026770625.1). Taxonomy (NCBI): domain Eukaryota; kingdom Viridiplantae; phylum Streptophyta; class Magnoliopsida; order Solanales; family Solanaceae; genus Nicotiana; species Nicotiana glauca. The sequence goes on from MU691760.1 coordinate 11,235, forward strand.
CATCAGAGAAACAAATCACATTCTTAATCAAAAGAACAAAAGTGTAAACAAAATTCAAACACAAACTAAAATTAGAATCAACAAGGTTTTACACCCTTAGTTAAAATATGCTCATTCATTTTGAGTAGAATACAAATTATAACTGATTAACTAGCATATGAGTAATTCTCAATCAATAACCATATATATGATCAAACAAGAAATGACCTGACTATACAAGCTAAATTGGAAACCCTATGAAGTAATAAAAGAAAATCAAAGAAAGGGGTAGGGGAAGAACAAAACGAAGTAAAACAACTAAAAACAAACAAGAAATGCAAACAGAAGTACCTGACATCGATTCAACAGAAAACACGGGTCGGATTTTCCGAATTCCTCCAATTTTGGTCCACTTGGACATTATTCGTGTATTTTCTAGCAAAAATACACGAATAAAGTCCAAATAGACCCAATCCGTTGACAATATTTCCACTCGCCCATTTTTGGGATTTTAAGGTTCGTCTTAGATTTAAAATTCGAGGATGTAGGCCAACATTTGAGAGAAACCAGGTGTGTATTTGGAAGGAGGGTGGTCTAGTGGTCAAAGGGTATGAATGTGGGGTGGTTTGAAGGTGGCGCCGCCACCGGGGATTTTGTGGAGGCGGTTAGGGTTCTTAACTAAAAATCAATATTCGAGGCCACCGGGTTAGATTCGAAGGAAGGTGGACACGGGATTGGAGTGGGGAGGTTGAGGGGAAGCTGTGGTGTGAAGATGAGGCTGTTTGGATGTTGCCCGCCGCTGTGGGCGATTTGCGGTGGGCGTCGGGCGGTGGTGTTACACATGGGCGTCTCTAAGGTTATGGTGGGGTTTGGTTTGAGAGGGGGTAAGTGTTAGATTTTAGGTATATTAAAATTAAGAAATTAATTAGAGTCGTTGGATGATGGAAATCCAACGGCTGTGATTAATTCCTTAATAAAACAGGGTCGTTTGGTTTCAAGGTGGGGCTGGACTGGTTTGGGTCTTGGGTCGGTAACGGTTCAGGGTGGACAATCTGAACCGTTGATCAATTTAAATCAACGGTTCAAATTTCGCGTGCCCAAACGACATCGTTTGGACGTGCGCCTGGGACGGACCGGACTGTGATAAGTCTTGGGCTGGTTTTGTTTAGGCTGCTGAAATAAAAACTAGCCCAATTTTTTTATTTTCTCATTTTTGTTCTCTTTTCTTTTATTTCCTAATTAATAAAACTAAATTCTAAAAATCTTGAATTAAAACATAGAACTAAATTAACTTGCCAAAATACTAATTAACATCTACTAACAATTATCACACAAAATTAGACACCAATTAGACATAAAATCACACAATTTAGATATTAAATGCTAAAAATGCAAATTACATTATTTTTTATGATTTTTGTAAAACAAACTTAATTACTCTTAATTGTAAAATTAAATCCTAAATGCAAATGCAATATATTTTTTGTATTTTCATTAATTTAAGCAAATAAACAGGCACGAACGAATGCAAATAATACAATAAAAATAACACAAAATTTACAACAATTATAAACAAACGAAATTATTTTTTTTTTGAAATTTTTTGGGAGTGATTCTCATATAGGGCAAAAATCACGTGCGCACAACTGCCCCTCTTTGCCCGGAAACACGAAGAATTTTCGTGCAAAGATAAAGTTAGCGGATACGAGCGATTTTTGCCCGTTTGAGTACTCCGTGTGAAGCATCTTTTTTGAAAGGATTTGACCGAAACTTTGCTTCAAAAGGTTTCCTACATATCCCTCGCTAAAAGGGAATCATTTCAATATAGTTCGGGAAGTTTTGGTAGCTGGGACTACCGTGGAACTGTGCTTTTGCTGTTACTGCTTACCGACCTCCTTATTATACCGTGTTACACAGAAAATAAGAAGCTAGACTAAACTAGTCTATGAATTACAAAATCTTATCTAGATCCTCAGTCTTGCTCTTGTCGCCTTGTTTTCTTGTTGACTTGCTTCCTCTGATGTTTCTTCATTACTCGTCGGCTTCTCTTGATTGCCGAACTTGGACTGCTTATTTCCTTCTTGTGAGCTTCAAATTATTTTTCTTCGAAGACTGAACTGCCTTCTTCTGAACACTGTTGCCTCCCTTTTGATTGCTGAACTTGAATTTATGCTGGGGAACTTGTTGTGATCCTTTGTTTTACTGACTTTAACTTGAAATGTATTCCTCTCTTCAGGTGGGCTCCTGACTTCAACAACAACTTTGAAAATAAAATGCATTTGGCAATGATTTATGAAATATATATTTTGGCAATGTTTATACAAGCAGGAC
>MU691763.1:8109-32372 GCA_026770625.1 Nicotiana glauca
TTTTTCTTTGAATTACTAGTTTAGGTTATATTCCTTACTCATTTTTGTGTGCTGAACATGCTTAAGGATTGGGTAACTGAGTAGGGACAAGTAGGAGTTACAATTTGAACAAAAAATGAACGTAAACATGAAACCCTAACATAGTTCCCCAACCCTAGCTCAACGCAAACCGCAGTAGCTTTTGCGCAATCGTGTTGCCCTGACGCGGTCCGCGTTGCATTTCGGTGCGGACCATAGAGTTCTTTTGCTGTATGTTTAATGTTCCTAGCGCGGCCGCATTGCACTTTTGCGTGGCCCCCGCTGGCCCACCACGGCCGCGTCCTCGTTTTGTGCGGTCCACGGTGGGAGATTCAGAGAGCATGTTTTTGGGGCCATTCCCAGTGCGGACCGCGGTCACTTTTATGCTGTTCGCGGTGCTATCTGCTGCAACCTATTCTACCACTGTGTTCTGCACTTGTGTCCTCAACCTATTTCATTCACCTATTTCACTGCATCTACTTAAACTAAAAATGTTAGATGCTTATCTTTGCAGATAATGGTTAGACAAAAGGGCGACAAACAATCACAACAACTTGGGAGAGGTGGTTCCTCCCAAGGGGGTAAAGGTAAGAGAATAGCCAAACTCATTCCCCAGGCTTGGGAGAACATAAAAAGACCCAGAAATTGATAAAAGCTGCTGATAAGGCTGCTTCTCATTCGTCGGGGACTGAGTATGTGCCCTCCAAAAGCATCTCCTCATATTCAATGCCAACTCACATAGCCGACCCCCTCCACCTAGTTGATACCCTTCCACCATCTCCCACCTCCAAAAAACTACTGAATGTAGTCTCGGATTCTTCTGACGAGTCCGTAGCTGGTAGTGGGAAATACTCCACCTCCTTCATAGCTTCATTATCTGTGAAGAGTGCAGGCAAAGATGAGGGAGGTGAGACTCAGATTGGGGGGGGGGGTATTGAAAGAACGAGAAAACCTAAAGTTTGGGAAGATCGATTTGTCAGTCAAGTGGTATGTCACAAGTTTAGGGAGTGGTGGCCGGTGAGGAAGTTGATATCAGAGAGAAGTTTTATTGACACTGACCTTTTACCCCACAACCCAAACGTGCAAAGGGAGTTCCGAACTAGACAAGGCTAGGAGTTTTTCTCTGAAAAGTGCATAGATGCAAATGAGCACATGGTTAGGGAATTTTACTCTGATGTGGCTCACATTGTCAAGGATACGAAGGCGACCAAAGTGAGAGACAAAGTAGTGTTGTTTGATGGAACCTCCTTAAATGAGTATTTGGGGTTCCAAGATGAATATTAGTCACTTTATCTAGCAAAGTTAGGTATGGGGGAGGAAGTCCGTCCTTGGTTGTCTCAGTTCTTAGATATCCCAGGTACTGTGCCACGGTGGCTGCTAGTGGTGAAGAAAATATTCCGAAACACCTTCAACTTTGAGGCTCGAGGGTGGTTGACATTTGTATGCAGTCGGCTCGACCCTTCTACCCACGATAATACTATTCCACTTACCCGGGCTATTCTTGTTGCATCTATTATGGCCGGGTACCCTATCAATGTGGGTAATATGATGTCCAAGGTGATTTCTGTTGTGGGACAGGAGCATGACCAGAACTACCCTTTTGCCAACACCTTTTCTATGTATTTTAGGGATCTGGAGGTCGAGAAGAAAAGGTATAACATCAAGACCAAGCCTGTGGCCCCTTACTATTGGTACAGCATGCAGGGCTCGGACAACCCTAAATCCAAGAACTACAAGCCACCTGCATCTGTCCCAACTGGCCAGTCTGAGGAGCCAGTTGCTGTAGAGCCTTCTACCGTGCCTTCCACCGAGTCTGCTTCCACTACAGCTGTAGACTTTCCTCCAGGACCATCCTCTTCTACTGGCCCCAGTATTTCAGCGGACCTGGGGGTGCCTTCTTCCAGGACTCATCCCTTCACTGCCCATCAGTTGAGCCAGACATTGGCTAGCTTGAAAAACTGGATGTCAGATGCGACATCCGAGTTGTCCATATTGTCCTCCACTATTCAGACCCAATCAGCACTTCAGCCAGCTCAGATTCCTCAGTCCATTGAGGACACTTTGAAGAAGCTCCTGGAGAATTAGGAAAGTATTATGAAGACACATGCCACTTTGACTACTGCTGTAGAGTAACATGGCAAAGCTCTGAAGGAGCTTGCCAAGGATCACAAGAAGATGAGGAGATCACGGGCTTCTAAGGAGTCTGTGAAGCAGCTCAGGACAGATGTGGACAAGCTATTGGCAGCTCAGATGCCTCTAGACCTATTATTCAGGGACCCGGCCCCAGATCCAGCAGCACCAGTAGCAGAGGCACAATAGGAGTAGGCACCCAGGCAGCCTAGAAAGAAGAGAAAGCTCCCCAGTACAGCTGATGCAGTGATTGAAGTGGCAGTCCCACAGGAGACCCCTTCCAGTTTGCCACATACTGCAACTAGTATCCAGCCGGTCCAGGTGCAGGCCCCAGTCCTAGGAGTTGAGCAGCAGGAGGCCAGGAGCCAGTTTGAGGCTCCCGCACATACGGAGGACTTGGGGACCACTAACGATCCCATGCAGATGGACCAGGCTTAGGGAGCCTCTATATCCTTTACTTTGATCTTGATGCTTATTTTGGTAGTTGGCATTGGGGAAAATTTCGTGGGGTTGCGCCCTACTTGTTTTGATTATCCATGGATGACTGTATATACAGATTGATAGTTTATGCTTTACTTTGATTTTCTATTTTGTGGCTGTATAACTTTACACTTTAGCCACTTTACTTCTACTTTTTATTTTATCTTTTGGGCTGTATATAAAGTTACATTTCTGTACATATTCATCTCCCGTTGTATATTCTACTCCTCCACTGTAAATATTCATTCTATTTTCTATTTTCGCAAAAGAAATTCATTTTTAGCTTTATAGTTAGGCGCGTAGCCTCTTGTTTTGTTTTTGACGCGTCCAATAAGCTCTTGGTTTTCTTAAAGCCACGTTTCTTTCCAAGGGTGGAGTATTGTGTGAACCGGATGGCTCTTCCCGATGATTGATGGAGTGCCAACCTTCTTAAGGGTTTGAGTCTATTTCTTTGATTTTTCTTTTGTTTTTGATAGTTGTAGTTAAGGATACCTCAAGCAAAGCTTCACTTGGGCCTAGCACATTTGCCATTTGATCCCATGGTCAAAGACATAATGTTGTATTTGGGATGGTGAAAGTCGTGGCTTTGAGACTCTTGCGTTGACCAAACAATCATCATGTGGTCTTTTCGGACCATAGTGTGCTTGATTCGTAACTAAGGTCATTGTGGTCCCTAGACTCCATATCTTTAGCAATTACCTAGAATGTGTGGTGAGGAATCGAATTGTGTGTCCAAGTCCTGAGCCAATGGTCTAGAACTTGCCCTGGATGTTTGTTGAGGCGAAATCATAGGTGAAATTTGACTTAAGAAGTGACTATAGGCTTTCCTTCATCGAAATGTTAAGATGAACAATTTCATGGCCTACCAATGAAATGATCCCTAGTTAACCCTTTTGAGCCTTGGCCCTTTTTCCTTTAAGAACCAATACTACAAGCCTATATCCGTTCTAAATAATACCCTCTCTTGGCACCCAAATCTTCCCTTGAGTTATGGCAAATGTCTAAGTTTGGGGGGAGAGACAAGAAAACAAACAAAGTGGTAGAAAGGTAAAAAAGCAAAAGAAAAAGGAAGGCAATGAAAAAGCAAGAAAAGAAAAAGACAAAAAGAAAGTCCAATATGAAAAGAATAAAAAGGGACTCAAGGAAAACAAAGGTGAAAAACGTGTGGTAAATGTAGAAAAAGGAGAAAGGTTTTGAATTACATAAGAAAGAGCGACAATGTGTCTCTCTAACCCCTTGTAAAGAAGTGAAATACTCAAAGGAGTCAAGAGAGTTGTGCCAAAATGAATCAAAAGAAGTGCTTAAGGGAAAGTTGAACCCACTTGAATAAAAACTTGTCCTACCCTTATCCAAAGCCTTCACAATGACTCCCCAAAATCCATATAGGATCTTGCGTTAAAGGGAACCTACATTAGTGGATACTTACATAAGGGTCAAGCATATGGTACCCAGAGCCGGACTTGTGACCTTCTTCTTGAGATAGATGAGTAAAATTTCCATCAACCTCGGTTTGTGTGTCAATAATCTAAAAGGTGAGGTTCGCTTAGGGAGAGTTGAGGACATGTGAGTTTGGGTTCCACAATGACCAAAGTAATTGAGAGAAGTTCTTTGATGAAATATGTCAACTCTTGATGCTCTTGTGCCACACTTGATCCAAAGTTTTCAAAGTTTAAATGTGTTAATAATGCATTCGTATTGAGGGAAATTGTTAGTCCCAATTGATTCTTGTTGAGGTTGCTTTAGGGTAGTTGGAATTACTTGGATTGCCCTTTAAGGGGTGGGTCTTATTTTGTTTGCTTGAGGACAAGAAAAGATTTAAGTTTGGGGGAGTTGATAAGTTAGGATTTTACCATGTTTATACCCCTACTTGCTATTGCTTTGGTAACAAATTGCTACAAAATAGTCCCAAAATGCTTACAAGTTATGCTTGATTGCAAGTTTGAGCGACAAAGTGACAAACGTTAAAGATCGGCTCAAAGCGGAGTGAAACCTTATCAAGTGTCGAAGACTAAGTGAAATGAGGAAAATAAGGCCTAGTGCGGACCGCACAAGGGTGAATGCGGCCGCACTAGGAGATTCAGAGACTTTGCATTCTCATGCTGGAAGACACGCGGGCGCGGTACTGGTAACGCGGTCCGCGTTCAGGCTTCGCGGGCCGTGAGACACTTTTACGCGGTCTGCACACATGAGGTTCAGAGACTAGAAATTTGGAGCTTAAAGCCATACGGCCGCGCTACACTTTTGCGCGGTCCGCGTAAACGAGATTCAGAGAGATGAGGTTTTGGCCATTTCAAGACAGTGCGCTCTGCTTTTATTTATGTGCGACCACGCCAACGCCGACTTGAACCCTAGTTGCTTGGTCTAATTGGCCTACCCAATTGGTTTTGAGAGAGCCAATTGGGCAAAATCATTCTCTCTACCGAGAGGTATGAGAGTGGGTACAATTGTGCAACGGTTATAGCATAAGCCCCAAATATATCAATTTATCCTAAGTAACTTCTACCCATTGGCTAGCCACCTAGATAGTGCCACGACCCTAGTGCCTTTCTCTATATTAGATACAACTTAACAATATTCTCCTAGCATAATTTAGTTTTAATCATTAGGTTTATAATAGTAGTTATAAAAACAAAGAAAACCAAAAATGTTTGAAGTGACATTAGAAGCACAACCGCATCTCTAGGCTAGCCAGACAATACAACTCCACTACTAGCACCCTGTGGAAATTCGATCCCGAACCACTATACGGGTAAAAGCTATTGCGACCCACTCTTCCTATCTTGGTGTAGCGTTGAGTCAGCAGCAATCAGCACCCCTCAGGATCCATTAGTGTGGTTCCCGGCCAAACTATTATTGTGACTTAAGTGCAAATAACACATACGCAAATAAAAAGTTCAAGTAAACGGGGATTTTCACATAATGGTTACAAATAAGCAAAGTTAGAAAGAACCAAAAGAGAGCTGATTTTTTCTTAAATAAATAGTTTGAAATTTTGAGAGGAAGCAACGAAACAAAGAAACAAGGGGAAGGGAATCCTAGGTTTATAAATAATATGGATCACCCCACACAACATCCAGTAATCACTCCTCAGTGAGGGGCTACACGTAATGTTATCGCGTGGTCAACATATCCATATCTGCCCTTTCCCACCCCGTTAAGGTATTAAAGCACGAAATGGCCTTGTTTGTTTATTGCATGCTATTACCCGCCCCAATCCTATCAACCCCGGAGGCATTTAGTAATACTAATCCTAAAGGGAAGGGATATTAGGCTTGTTTGTAGTTTCAAAGGCAAAACTCTAAGGTGACATACAAAAACACGTATAGCAAGTTGGGGGGGCGGGGGAACACAAACAAGTAAAAGGCTCAGATATACCTCCTTTGACAGAGAAGCACGTAATTTAGCACGACTTACACATATTGTTTGGGGCCTGATTAAAACTTAAAGGTTGAGGTAGACAGATTTATTACATAATTCAGATAAGAAGCCCGAATCAGGCCTGCCTGCTGGTTGTAGCTAATAAAAACTGATTCAGTTTACAATTTTTTCCCCTAAGGCTTGCCTAGGTGTTGGACAAAAATCCTATAGGCATGATATCTACTGATTTTAGAAAGCCATAAACTGGATGCATACTGGTTAAGAAAGGTTTCCGGATTATTAAAGAAAGGCAAGTTTTAGCGAAAAGGTTATAAGTTCTGTAGACGATAGCACATCGTTATTACTAGTTTTTGACATAAGTGAGTGAAGTGATTTAGACTTGATTAACAGCTCCTATAGACATGTTTTCTATGCGTTGTTGATTTTAAACCCTTTTATAGATATGGTGAAATGCAGAAACCTTATGGACATGATATCTAGGTGCTGATTTTTATTTAAAGCCTATGAACATGATATCTAATTGTAGTTGACTGATTAAAACCTAAAAATATGATTTCCTAATGAAGAATGGATATACAAGATTCAGAAAGACCTATAGGCATGTTCTCTATATGCATGTGCAGGATTTAGATTTCCATGTAATTATAGACATGGTATCTATATGAGAGGATGTAGAATTCCTACGGACATGGTATCTATGTGAGAAATGCAGAATTCAGGAATGCCTGTAGGCATGGTATCTATGTGAGAAATGCAGAAATCTCTATATGCAAGATATCTATGTGAGTGCAAAATTTTAGAAATACCTATAAGCAGAATATATATGTGAGAGTGCAGAAATTTCGGAGATACCTATAAGCAGGATATCTATGTGAGAGTGCAGAAATTCAAAAATAACACCTATAGGCAGGATATCTAGGTGAGAGTGCAGAAATTAAGAAACAACACCTATAGGCAGGATATCTACCCTTTGCATACATAGTTATCCCTCCCTTTTTCACTATCCATCTCCAAGAGTTCTTTACAGTCCAGAATGAAGTAAAAAATACATCAAAAATTAAAAGTACAACCAAGGAGAGCCTAATTCAGACATCCTGTCTGAAATATGAAGTAAACCAACCCCAAGAGATCGTGTTCCAAAGCCTTTCTCCCATTTGGATGTGTCAAAGTTCCCTAAGAACCTCAAAAAGGACTCCGAGAAATGCTCACACCCAAATGCATTATCAGATTAAGACAAGTGCAGTATGGAAGGGCCAGCCCTCAAGTGTCCAAGTTCAGAGGGAACTTATGGTCCTAAGGCGAGGCTCGCAAGAGGGGGGAAGAACTTAAATACTAAGAGATAGTGCAAGTGCAGAAAATAGAGTTTTGAAAGGGGAAAAGGGAAAGGGAAATAGATACAAATAAATACATATAGGAGGATAGGGGAAATAGAGAGATTGAAAGAGGCAAGAGCAGGTTGTGGGCATACCCAGCAATAGGGAGTGCTAGAATACCCATAAGCCTGTTGGAATACACTATTTAAAGGTTGGGATCCCAAAGGACCCAGTTTAATTCATGGACAGTAACTTACATATTGCCATGTCTTAAACCGTAGCTCAAACACATAAGGGGGTAGGGAATATGGATTCATAGCAGAAATAGGCAGAAAGAAATCAGCATGCTAATTTAAATACTGAACTCGACAGGAAGAGTAAGTAGACGTGGATACACAAGTTGTAAATAAATACATTGTTGCGATACTGAAGCTTAAATCAGGACATACCAGTTTCAAATAAACAAATAGAGAAAAGCAGTAGGTCTTGTAAACAGGCCACAGTGCTGACAAGAAGAGAGAATACTATTGTGTGTGAGTATTAGTTCAGAAGGATTGTAAATGTGTGTTGATTTTTTGAAAGAGTCGTGCATTTATAGTGTGAAAATCAGGTAGAAATAAGATAAGAAAATAGTTAAGGAACTGATTATCAATTAAGAATCAATCACAGAAGACTTCCTTTAATTAAAGAATTCAGATTCAAACAGTAAAAGCATTTAAGGAAAGAAATCAAATAAGCTTCTTTTGTGCAATGTAGGCAATTAGGGGCAAATGCATAAAAAGTTATTTAAGGATAGAATTTTTGTGACGACCTGGTCGTTTGTCTAAAGAATTAACGCCCCGATCCCCTATTAACTGCTTTCCCCTAGTCTATTTATGCTAATTTGAATTGCCGGGATGTTGGATTTTGAGTTTCGGAGAGTTTTGAGACAATTAGTCCCTAAATGAGAGCTTAAGTGTAGGAAAGTTGCATGTAATTGGAACAGTATAAAGACGGCCTCCAAATGAAAATCTGATGGTTCTGTTAGCTTCGTTAGGTGATTTTGGGTTGGGAGTGTGTTCAGAATGTGTTTTGGAGATCTGTTGCTAATTTGTGCTTGAAATGCCGAAGTTTGGATTTTTTGAAGTTTCCAGTCCGATAATGAGATTTTGATCCGAGGTTCATAATGGATTCTGGAAGTTGCAATAGTTCCGTCATGTCATTTGGGATGTGTGTGCAAAATTTTAGGTCATTCGGACGTGGTTTGGTTAGGTTTTTGATCGAAAGCGTATTTTGAGAGAATTTTAAGTTCTTAGGAAATTCCTTGATTAATTCGAGTTTCCGATGTTATTTTAGGTCGTTTAAGGATTAGTACAAGTTTGAATGATGTTGTGGGATATGTCCGTAGGTTTGGTTGAGGTCCCGGGGGCCTCGGGTGTGTTTCGGATGCTCAGCGGGGCATTTTGGAGTTGTTTAAAATTACAAAAATTCCTTCAGTTGTTGTAGGACATTATACTTCTTTGCGATTGCATCCTAGTAGAGTAATTTTGGAGGAAGACCAGTTACCTCTTCGCGTTCACGTTCAATATTCACGAAGCTTTGGCATTTTCCTTCATCTCGTTCGCGTCTAAGCCCTCGCGTTCGCGTAGTGTTATTTGGTACTGAGGGCTGTGCCTATTTTCCTCTTCGCGTTCGCATACCCCCTCTCGCGTTCGCATTCCTTTGCAAAGTCCACCCTTCGCGTTCGCGGATAGTGCCACGCGTTTGCGAAGAGCAATTCTAAACCATTATATTTTTCTCTTCCGTGTTCGCGAGTCTGCTTCTGTGTTCGCGAAGCATAAATTGATCAGCCTTCATTTTTATTCTTCGTGAACGGGAGACTTCCTCCGCGTTTGCAATGCATTAAATACCTGGGTAGATATAACATTTCAAAAATGAGCGTTTAGCCATTTTTACCAAAACTCAAGCTTGGAGCTCGGATTTGAGAGAGATTTTGAGGGATTTTCAGGGGCAATTATTGGGTAACGATTCTAAACTCCTTTTTGCTTGTAACCCACTAATCTAATCATGAATTTGTCCTTAATTTCGGATTTTTAATGAAAAATTGGTAAAACTTCCTAGATCAAATTATTGAGTTTTGAGTGGGTGTTTGATCTCCGATTTGAGAGACTTTTATATGGTTAGACTCGTGAGAGTATGCGGGTTCTGAATATGGTAATTTCATCTGATTCCAAGGTTTTGGACTAAGGAGCATTTTCGTCATTTTACCTAATTTCGCGTCTTATCTTCGAGTTAAATAGTAGAATCGGTTGCTTGAGATGTTATTTATGATATGTAATTGAATTGATTAGATTTGGACCATTTGGAGTCGAATACTCATCGAAAACGTGTTGTTTCGAGTTGATTTTGGAGCCGATTCGAGGTAATTGGCTTGTCTAACATTTTGTGGGGGACCTTTCCCCTTAGGATATGATATTTGGCAATTGAATGCCTTGTACGTGAGGTGACGGGCGTGTACCTGGGCTAATTGGTAAAAAAATCCGATTTTACCTTAAGTGTTCAAATTGAGTTCTTTTATTAATTGTTTAATTCTACTTGCGTATATAGCCTGCGTTAGTTTAGAAGGGTATGCTTAGTTGAATTAATTGCCTATTTGCTTAAACTGTCTAAATTGCATTACGTGAAGCATGTTAGGCTAGTATTTACTGTTTACCTATTACGGACTTAGTATTTATTTTGATATCCTTGAGCAGCTGCAATGTGTTTACATTTCGACTGAGGTATGGGATACCAAGAGATCCCCGACATATTTATTGAGGATACCAAGAGATCCTGGCATATTTATTGAGGATATCAAGAGATCCTCGGGATACCAAGAGATCCCCCAGTTGCCATCTTTGTTGTGAATAGTATTTCATTGTAGATTGCCTTATTCTCTACTCCGTTACTGCACTCTTATTATACTGTGTAGATCCTTACTATTGACTCTCACTTTTACTGTTTATTGCCTTATCATTTCATTATAAATATATGTTTATCTTAGAAGGGCCCTGACCTTCCTCGTCACTACCCAACCGAGGTTAGGCTTGGCACTTATTGAGTACTATTGTGGTGTACTCATTCCCTTTCTTCACATGTTTTCCATGTGCAGATTCAGGTACCTCTACCCAGGCGTATCACCCTCGAGGTGGAGAGATCTAGTAGAGACTTCGAGTTACATCTGCCGCGTCCGCAGACCAATGAGTCTCTATCTCATTCTATCTTTTAGTAGTTAGCCTTCCTTCTTATTGTTGTTCTAGACATTCTGGAAATTAGACAAGTGTATTACATTCTGTTAGCTTGTGTTCTCGTGAGTTTATTGGTTTTAGGTTGATATTGTAGAGTTCTGTGCTATTTGAGTTTTATATGCCAAGCGACATTTATATATAGTTTCTTCTAGCTGTTCTATTTTAATTTATTATTTCCCGCAGGTTATATTATTTCCATGTTGTTAGGCTTACCTAGTCGTTAGGACTAGGAGCCATCACGACATGTTCACGGAGGGTGAACTGAGGTCGTGACAAGTTAGTATCAGAGCTCTAGGTTCATAGGAGTCACAGGACACAGGCCGGTTTATTAGAGTCTCGGTGATCGGTACGGAGACGTCTGTACTTATCTACGAGAGGCTATGTAACTATTAGGAAAATTCTACTTTATTTGAATTCCTTGTCATGCGAGATTTTGATATCACAACTAAACTTCTGTCTTTCTATTCTCTCATAGTTGTTAATCACACGTGCTACTCATGATGATCAGGCACCCGTGCCCCCTGCTATAGCCGTCAAAGGCCGGGGCCGGGTAGAGGTCAAGGACGCCCACGGGGTGCATCCAAAGCACCTACGCGAGCTGCTGCTTAGGTACCACCAATAGGTCCAGCCGAAGTCCTGGTACCTAGCATACCTACTACTACTACTACTACTCCAGATCTTTAGGAGACTCTCACACAGTTCATGAGCATGTACACTACTTTGGCTCAGGCAGGGTTGCTTTCTCTCGCCGCAGCCACATCCCAGGCCGGGAGAAGCACAGACTCCTGCTGCCTGCACTCCTGAGCAGCGAGTGCATGTTGAGTAGGTTTCCAAGATTATTCCCGCACCACCTACAGTGCCCATTCAACCCGAGGATAGGGCAGCAGCTTCCGAGAATGAGCACCTATGGCTTGAGAGGTTCAAGAAGTACAAGCCTCCTGTATTCAATGGTCTAGCATTGGAGGATGCTATAGGATTTGTTGATGAGTGTTACCGCATTCTCTGTACTATGGGTATTTTAGGATCGAGCGGGGTCTCTTTCACTACCTTCCAGCTTCGAGGAGCCGCCTATGATTGGTGGCGCACCTATGAGTTATGTAGTCCAGATGCAGCTACTTTACTTACTTGGGCTCAGTTTTCAGATCTATTCCTACGAGAGTATGTTCTTTAGAGCGTCAGGGATGCATGGCGCCCAGAGTTTGAGCATTTGCGCCAGGGTGCTATGACGGTTTCAGAGTATGCCATCCATTACACCAGTTTGGCTAGGCATGCACCAGCCTTGGTTGCTACAATTTATGAGAAGGTTCGCTTATTTATTAAGGGGATTATTCCTCCCATCAAATCTAGCATGGCTCGTGAGTTGGAGATGGATATTTTCTATCAGCAGTTGGTGAGCATTGCTAGGAGGATTGAGGGTATGCATGCTAGGGAGAGAGAGGAGAGGGAGGCCAAGAGGTCTCGAGAGTCGGGTCATTATTCTGGTGCCTATACCCCATCTTCAGGTTGTCATGGTAGGGGTTATATGAGTCTCCCCGTTCATTCAGCTTTTGCAGCAGGCAGCAGTGCTCCAGCTCCTCCTAGGCCTCACGAGCCTTATTATGCACCTCCAGTTTCTAGCGCGCCTCCAACGTGGGGTGCTTTCAGAGGTCACTCCAGCAGACCTAGTCCTAGCCAGTCACAGCTACCACGTCCTCCCAAATCTTGTTTCAAGTGTGGTAACACCTGCCATGTGGTGAGAGAATGACCTAGACTTAGGAGGAGTGCACTTCCACAGCCTCCTCAGCCACAACGTGTTCCACAGAGTTCTTTGGCCATGGTTCCAGCACCAGCTGCTAACCTACCTGCCCAGCCAGCTAGGGGTAGAGGTCACCCTAGAGCGGGAGGCCCAGCCAGATACTATGCCATGCCTACCCGTATTGACGTTGTTGCCTCCAATTCTGTCATCACAGGTATTATATTTGTTTGCCTCAAAGATGCATCGGTTCTATTCGATCCAGGCTCTACTTACTCTTATGTGTTTTCTTACTTTGCTCTGCATTTGGGTGTACCTCGGGATTTTTGAGTGCCTCTGTTAATGTTTCTACTCCTGTGGGGGATTCCCTTGTTGTGGACCGCGTTTATCAGTCATGCTTGGTCATTATTTATGGTTTTGAGTCCATAGCAGATTTATTGTTACTCAGCATGGTTGATTTCGATATTATCTTGGGCATGGACTGGTTGTCTCCCCATTATGCTATTCTTGATTGTCACGCCAAAATCATGATGCTAGCTATGCCAGGTATATTGCATGTTGAGTGGAGGGGTACCTTAGATCATACCCCCAGTAGAGTTATTTCTTTCCTTAAAGCTCAGCGTATGGTTGAGAAGGGGTGTGCTGTGTATTTAGCTTATGTAAGAGATGTCAGTGTTAATACCCCTTCTGTTGATTCAGTTCCAGTGGTACGGGATTATCCCGATGTGTTCCCAGTAGATCTTCTGGGCATGCCGCCTGATAGAGAAATTGATTTTGGCATTGATCTATTGCAGGGAACTCATCCCATTTCCAATCCTCCATATCATATGGCTCCTCTTGAGTTTAAGGATTTGAAGGTTCAGTTACAGGAATTGCTTAATAAGGGCTTTATTCGACCCAGTGTTTCACCTTGGGGTGCTCCTATCTTGTTTGTGAAGAAAAAGGATGGTTCTATGCGTATGTGCATCGATTATCATCAGCTGAACAGGGTTACAGTGAAGAACCGTTATCCTTTGCCTCATATTGATGATATGTTTGACCAACTTCAGGGTGCACGGGTATTTTCCAATATTGATTTGTGCTCAAGTTAACATCAGTTGAAGTTTCGGGAGCCAGATATCACAAAGACTACTTTCAGGACTCGGTATGGGCATTACGAGTTTCTTGTTATGTTATTTGGGCTGACCAACGCCCTAACAGCCTTCATGCATTTGATGTACAGTGTATTTCGGCCATATCTTTACTCTTACGTCATTATTTTTATTGATGATATTCTGGTATATTCTCGGAGAGGGGAAGATCATGAGCATCACCTGAGGATACTGCTTTAGACTCTGAAGGAAAATAAATTATATGCAACGTTCTTCAAATGTGAGTTTTGGTTGGATTCCATGGCATTTTTGGGCCACGTGGTATCGAGTGAGGGTATTTGGGTGGATCTAAAGAAGATAGAGGCCGTCCAGTGTTGGCCCAGACCATCCTCAGCTATAGAGATCCATAGTTTTCTTGGCTTGGTGGGGTATTACCGTCAATTTGTTCAGGGGTTTTCGTCTATTGCAGCACTTATGACTAGATTGATCCAGAAGGGTGCCCCATTTCAGTGGATAGAGGAGTGTGACGCGAGCTTTTAGAAGCTCAAGGCAGCTTTAACTATAGCCCCAGTTTTGATATTGCCTACAGGTTTAGGGTCCTATACATTTTATTGTGATGCCTCGTGGATTGGCCTCAGAGCAGTATTGATGCAGGACGGTAGGGTGGTTGCCTACCCATCCAGATAGTTGAAGATACATAAGAAGAATTACCCTGTCCACAACCTTGAGTTAGCTGCTATTGTTCATGCCTTGAAGATCTGCGTCATTATTTCTACGGTGTGCCTTGTGAGATCAATACCGACCACCAGAGTTTGTAGCACTTGCTCAAGCAAAAGTATCTAAATTTGTGCTAGAGGAGGTGGTTACAGTTGCTGAAGGACTATGATATTACTATTCTATATCACCCGGGCAAGGCCAATGTAGAGATTGGAGAGTTTGGCATATTTACCAGCATCAGATAGGCCTATGGCGATGGATGTTCAGTCCTTAGCTAGCCAGTTTATGAGATTGGATCTTTTGGAGCCCAGTCGGGTTCTAGCTTGTGTGGTTTCCCGATCTTGTTTATTTGATCGTATCAAGGAGCGGCAGTATAATGACCCTTATTTGCTTGTCCTTAATAATAGGGTTCAATATGGTGATGCCAGAGATGTGACCATTGGCGAGGATAGAGTATTGAGGATGCAGGGCCGGGTTTGTGAACCCAATGTTGACGGGCTATGGGAGCTGATTCTAGAGGAGGCCCACAGTTCGCGGTACTCCATCCATCCGGGTGTCGCAAAGATGTATTAGGACTTGAGGCAACATTATTGGTGGAGGCGGATGAAGAAAGATATACCTGGGTTTGTAGCTTGGTGCCTCAATTGTTAGCAGGTGAAGTATGAGCACTAGAGACCGGGTGGATTGCTCTAGCAGATGGAGATTCCAAAGTGGAAATGGGAGCGTATCACCATGGACTTTGTATCTAGACTCCCACGGACTTTGAAGAAGTTCGATGCCATTTAGGTTATTGTTGATCGGCTGACCAATTTCGTAGATTTCATTCCTGTGTGTACCACTTATTCTTTGGAGCGGTTGGCAAAGATTTATATCCAGGAGATTGTTTGTCTGCATGGTATTCCGGTTTCTATTATTTTAGCAAGAGGTACTCAGTTCACATTGCGGTTTTGGAGAGCTATGCAGTAGGAGTTAGGTACTCGGGTGGAGTTGAGCACGATATTTCACTCTCAGACGGACGGGCAATTCGAGTGCACTATTCAGATTCTTAAGGATATGCTCTGTGCATGTGTGATGGAGTTTGGGGGGGGGGTTCTTGGGATCAGTTCTTTCCATTGGCGGAGTTTTCTTACAACAACAGTTATCAGTCCATCATTTAGATGGTGCCGTATGAGGCATTGTATGGTAGGCAGTGTAGTTCTCCAGTGGGTTGGTTCAAGTCAGGTGAGGTTGGGTTATTGGGCATATATTTGGTTTAGGATGCTTTAGAGAAGGTTAAGGTGATTTAGGATAGGACCCATATAGCCAAGTCCAGACAGATGAGTTATGCGGACCGAAAGGTTCGTGATGTTTCATATATGGTTGGAGAGTGAGTTCTGCTTCGGGTTTCGCCTATGAAAGGCGTTATGAGATTTGGGATGAAAGGGAAGTTGAGTCCAAGGTTTATTTGCCCTATTGAGATATTGAGACGAGTTGGGGAGGTTGTTTATGAGCTTGCCTTACCTCCCAGCCTGGCAGGGGTTCATCCGGTATTTCATGTCTCGATGCTCTGGAGGTATCGCGGTGACCCGTCACACGTGTGTGATTTTAGTTCAGTGCAGCTGGACAAGGATCTATCTTATGTTGAGGAGCCATTGGCTATATTTGATAGGCAGGTCAGAAAGTTGAGGTCAAAGAACATTGCTTCAATAAAGGTTCAATGGCATGGTCAGCTGGTCGAGGAGGCAACCTGGGAGGCCGAGCAGGATATGCTCGGCTGTTACCCTCATCTTTTCACTACTTCAGGTATGTCTCTATGCTCGTTTGAGGACGAACAAATGTTTAAGTGTAGGAGGATATGACGACTCGACCGGTCGTCTTAATAATAAATGCCCTGATCCCCTATTAACTACTTTCCCCAAGTGTATTTGTGCTAAGAATTGTCGGGATGTTCGGTTTTGAGTTTCAAAGAGTTTTGGGACACTTAGTCCCTAAATGAGAGGTTCAGTGTTGGAAAGTTGCCGTCAGAACAGCGTGAAGACGGCCTCAAAATGGAAATCCGATGGTTCTGTTATCTCCGTTAGGTTATTTCGGGGTTGGATGTGTGTTCAGAATGTGTTTTGGAGATCCGTAGCTAATTTAGGCTTGAAATGCTGAAGTTTCGAATTTTTGAAGTTTCCGGTCCGATAGTGAGATTTTGATCTGAGGGTCAGAATGGATTTCCGAAAGTTGCAGTAGTTCCGTCATGTCATTTGGGATGTGTGTGCAAAATTTTAGGTCATTCGAACGTGGTTTGGTTAGGTTTTTTATCGAAAGCATATTTTGAGAGAATTTGAAGTTCTTAGGCTAAAATGCTTGATTAATTTGAGTTTCCGACGTTGTTTTTGGTGGTTTAAGGATTGGTACAAGTTTGAATGATGTTATGGGATATGTCCGTAGGTTTGGTTGAGGTCCCGGAGGCCTCTAGTGTGTTTCGGATGCTCAGCGGGGCATTTTGGAGTTGCAGAAATTCGTTCAGCTATTGCAGGCCATTTTTCTTGTTCGCGATCACGTCCTACTCCACGCGTTCACGTAGATTAATTTTGGAGGAGGACCAGTTATCTCTTCTCGTTCGCGTTCAATACCCCGCATTCACGAAGCTTTGGCCTTTTTCTTCATCGCGTTCGCGTCTAAGCCCTCGCGTTCGCTTAGTGTTTTTTGGCATTGAGGGTTTTGCCTGTTTTCCTCTTCATGTTCGCATACCCCCTCTCGCATCCGCGTACCTTTGCAAAGTCCACCCTTCGCTTTCGCGTACAGTGCCATGCGTTCGCGAAGAGCAATTCTAAACCATTATATTTTTCTCTTCTGTGTTCGCGAGTCTACTTCCGCGTTCGCGAAGCATAAATTGAGCAGCGATCATTTTTCTTCTTCGCGAACACGAGGCTTCCTCCGCTCTCATGATGCATTAAATACCTGGGCGGATATAACATATCAAAAATGAGGGTTTAGCCATTTCTACCAAAACCCAAGCTTGGGAGCTCGGATTTGAGAGAGATTTTCAAGGGCAACGATTGGGTAACGATTCTAAACTCCTTTTTGCTTGTAACCCACTAATCTAATCATGAATTCATCCTTTAATTTCGGATTTTGAATGAAAAATTGGTAAAACTTCCTAGATCAAATTATTGAGTTTTGAGTGGGTGTTTGACCTCCGATTTGAGAGCTTTTTATATGGTTAGACTCGTGAGAGTACGAGGGTTCTGAATATGTTAATTTCATCCGATTCCAAGGCGCTGGACTGAGGGACATTTTGGTTATTTTACCTAATTTTGCGTCTTAGCTTTGAATTAAATAGTAGAATCGGTTGCTTGACATGTTATTTACGATATGTAATTGAATTGAATAGATTTGGACCATTTGGAGTCGAATACTCATGGCAAACATGTTGTTTCGAGTTGATTTTGGAGCTGGTTCGAGGTAAGTGGTTTTTCTAACCTTTTGTGTGGGACCTTTCCCCTTAGGATATGATATTTGGTAATTGAATGCCTTGTACGTGAGGTGACGGGCGCGTACTTGGGCTAATTGTTGAAAATACGATTTTACCTTAAGTGTTTAAACTGAGTTCTTTTATTACTTGTTTTATTCTACTAGTATATATAGCCTGCGCTAGTTTAGAAGGGTAAGCTTAGTTGAATTAATTGCCTATTTACTTAAACTGTCTAAATTGCATTACGTGAAGCATGTTAGGCTAGTGTTTACTGTTTACCTATTACGGAATTAGTATTTATTTTGATATCCTTGAGCCACTGCTGTGTGTTTACATTTGGACTGAGGTACGGGATACCAAGAGATCCCCGACATATTTATTGAGGATACCAAGAGATCTCCGGCATATTTATTGAGGATACCAAGAGATCTTCGGGATACCAAGAGATCCCCCAGTTACCATCTTTGTTGTGAATGGTATTTCAATGTAGATTGCCTTATTCTCTACTCGGTTACTGCACTCTTATTATACTGTGTAGATCCTTATTATCGACTCTCAGTTTTATTGTTTATTGCTTTATCATTTCATTATAAATTTATGTTTATCTCATAAGGGCCCTGAACTTCCTTGTCACTACCCAACTGAGGTTAGGCTTGGTACTTACTGAGTACCGCTGTGGGGTACTCATGCCCTTTCTGTGCATGTTTTCCATGTGCAGATTCAGGTACCTCTACCCAGACGTATAAACCTCGAGGCGGAGAGATCTAGCAGAGACTTCGAGTTACATCTGCCGCGTCCGCAGACCAAGGAGTCTCTATCTCATTCTATCTTATAGTAGTTGGCCTTCCTTCTTACTATCGTTCTAGACATTCTGGAGATTAGAGCTGTGTATCTTGTGTTCTCGTGAGTTTTCGTGTTTTGGGATGATATTGTAGACTTCCGTGCTATTTGAGTTGTATATGCCAAGCGGCATCTATATACGGTTTCTTCTTGTTATTCTGTTTTAAATTATTATTTCTCGCAAGTTCTATTATTTTCGCATTGTTAGGCTTACCTAATCGTAAGGACTAGGTGCCGTCACGACATGTTCACGGAGGGCGAACTGGGGTCGTGATAATTTTAAAGTACACGGTTGTACAAGTAAGGTAAGAAAATCAATTAGTAGCCCAGTAAATCAAAGGTTAGGGATCTTGTAATTACTGATCCATGAATGAACCAAGTCGTAAAAGTTTAGTAGGTTTTTAACTTAAGTCGAATCACAGGGAAATCAGCAAACAAGGAACGAAATCAATCAAGCCTATTGAGAAGGAGGTCTGAACTAATCACAAATTGAAATCCATTTTAGAGGGAAATTCATCACATATAAAGAGCATAAAAATATCAGGCATGCCAGAAGGGATCAAGTAAAAGGTTTTATAGAGTTTGGCAAAAGTCAGAGTCATATGAATAAACAAAATTGAAACAATGGTTTTGAAACATAATGAAGCAGTAGATGACACACTTACAGGAACTCAAATAGGTCCAAAAATTAAGGTTTTCGAAGTCAGGCAAGTTCAGAGATGAAGAGTCAGCAAACCACATGGCCAGGGGTCTCAAAACTTGAATGAACCCCCAAATTTAGGGTTCTTGCCATTAACTGAGTGCAGAGATGAAAGCACAAGTGATTAGGGTAAAAGATACTACTTGAAATAGGTTCAGAGGTCTTAGAAAAGAACTGAAACCTTTAACATGTTCCTTTTTGCAACAAAAACTCATGAGAAACATGGTAGAAGAGTAATATGCGAAACACAATAGATGCTCAAAGAAAACATGGTAGAAGAAACTAGTACGAAATATAATGGAAAATATTATAAGAACAACAGGAGAAGCATTAGAAGGAACTTAACTACAGCGGTAGAGGAAACTTAATAAGAAACATACACAGGAGAACAGTAAAGAAAAATAAAGTAGAAGAAACACACAAGAACACAGTGGAGAAAAGTACAGTAGAAGAAACACACAAGAACACGGTAAAGGAAAATACAGTAGAAGAAACACACAAGAACACAGTAGAGGAAAGCACAGTAGAAGAAACACACAAGAACACAGTAGAGAAAAATACAGTAGAAGAAACACACAAGAACACAGTAGAGGAAAATACGGTAGAAAAAACACACAAGAAAGAGAAACATCTTAGAAAAACCATAGACTGAAAAGAATGGTTTTGAAAGTAGTTTTTTAGAGAAAAATCCAGAAAATCGTTTAAAAACTTGGGGACAGCGTAGATCTAGAACAAATCTAAAGAGATCGGAAGAACCTCAAAGCTAGGGTTTTCGAAGAAACCCAAACGATGAGAAAGGCTTGGAAAATTGTTGATCTGAGCAGGAGAGGTCGAGGTCAGGCTCGAACAACCATGGTTTGCTGGAGCAAGGCCGGAGACCGCCATGGAATTTGAATCAAACGAAGCCTGGACCCAGCTTCCTCATGTTCTGGACTTAAATCTTTAGAAACCAAGCATGTAGGAGCAATAGAAGGTGGGTATAGGACTCCCAATGCCTTAGAAACCATGGATTCCTGTGGCTTTCAGGGCAGAAGTGGTAGGAAGCGGCTAGGGTTTGAGAAGCTTCGAGAGTGAGTTGAGAGATGGGGGATCCATAGGCGACAATAGGTGACAAATGATTAGGGTTGGGGGGAGGGGGGTGTTGGTGAATTAAAAAGAAATGGAAAGACGTGAGTCCAGATCAACGATTTGGATTTAAAGGGGGACTGATTGGGTTATTAAAAAGGTCATGGGACAGGTAATTTTAAGAATTGGGCCGGGCAATTGAAATTGAAAATGGTTTGGATTAGGGGTGCCAAATCTGGCCCAAATCGAAATAAAATAGGCTAACATTTAAATAGCCATTTTCCTTTATTTATTTTATAAAAATAGTAAAATAATTTCGAGAAATAAATTGAAAATGCTAAAATAATTTATAATATATAATTATCAATTTAAATTATGAAATACCATATTTTAAATATGAAACGGCTTTAAACATAAAAATGGCTAATATTGTAATTATGTAATTCTATCCTTAAAAATAACAAATAGATTTGTAAAAAATGTGTAAAAATACCTTAGCTATATTTTTATATAAAAATAAGACTGCAATAAATGAATCACCAAAAAATATAATTTTGGGGATAATTATTGTATTTTTCTTGATAAAATAGGGCAATAAATTGATTTAGAAATCTTTGAAACATTAAGAAAAAATAATGTAGCCTTGGAAAATGCTTATATAGGCATATACATGCTATTTTGAAAGGTATTTTACATATATAAAAATATAGGGAAAAATTGGGTATCAACACATATCACTATGGACTTCGTTGTTAAACTCCCACGGACTCAGAGGAAGTTCGATGCAGTGTGGGTTATTGTTGAAAGGCTGACCAACTCAGCGCATTTCATTCATGTGGCAGTCTTCTATTCTTCCGAGAGGTTAGTTGAGATCTATATCCGGGAGATTATTTTTCTTTATGGTGTGCCCGTGTCTATCATCTCGGATTGAGGTACGCAGTTTACCTCACATTTTTGGAGAGCAGTTCAGTGAGAGTTAAGCACACGGGTTGAGTTGAGCACAACGTTTCATCCTCAGACGGACGGGCAGTTCGAGCGGACTATTTAGATTTTGAAGGATATGCTTCGAGCTTGTGTCATTGGCTTTGGAGGCTCGTGGGATCAGTTTTTGCCTTTAGCAGAGTTTGCCTATAATAACAGCTACTAGTCGAGTTTTGCCTATAATAACAGCTACTAGTCGAGTATCCAAATGTCTCCGTATGAGGCTTCATATGGTAGGTGGTGTCGGTCGCCATTTGGGTGGTTTGAGCAGGGAGAGGCACGGTTGTTGGGTACGGATCTAGTGCGAGATTCCTTGGACAAGGTCAGGATTATTCAGGATAGGCTCCGTACAGCTCAGTCCAGGAAAAATAGTTATACCGATCGTAAGGTTCGTGATTTGGCTTTCATGGTCGGTGGGCGAGTATTGCTCAGAGTGTCGCCTGTGAAGGGCGTGATGAGATTTGGAAATAAAGGCAAGATTAGCCCTTGGTTCATTGGCCCATTTGCTGTCTAGCTTATCAGCCATGCATCCAGTGTTTCATGTATCCATGCTTCGGAAGTATCATGGCGATCCATCCCACGTGTTAGATTTCAGCACTGTCCAGTTGGACAAGGACTTGTCCTACGAGGAGGAGCTGGTAGCTATTCTATACCGACAGGTTCGTCAATTGAGATCGAAGAGTTTCCCTCTTCTATTCGTGTTCAGTGGAGAGGTCAGCCTGCTGAAGCATCGACCTAGGAGTCTGAGTCCAATATGCGGAGCCGTTATCTCCATCATTTCTCCCGACTCAGGTACTTCCTTCTTATGTCTGTTCTAGGATGAATGTTTGTTTTAGAGGTGGAGAATGTTATGACCCAAAAGGTCATCAATTGTATTAGAAATAAATTCTGTGTTTTGAGGCCTTAAAAACTTTTTTTGCATCACCTCAATTTGCGTCCATAGTCCCGGCGAGTAGCCAGAAAGCCGTTATGTGAAAATCTATGAAAAATGATTAAATTTGCCTTTAAAATGAATTTAAGTTGACTTTGGTCAACATTTTGGGTAAACAGACCCAGACCCATGATTTGACAGTCTCGGAGGGTCCGTAGGAAAATATAGGACTTGGGCGTATGCTCGAAATCAAATTCTGAGGTCCCAAGCTCGAGAAATGAATTTTTAAAGAAAATTATTTTCTGAAAAATTTATGAGTTTTTTGAAATGAAATGTGTTTGAAATTTGATGGTATCGGGCATGTATTCTTGTTTCGGAGCCCGATACAGGTCTTATATGTGATTTAAGTGAAGTCTGTAAAATTTGGTAAGAAACGGACTTGAAATGACGTAGATCAAACCTTATTTAAGAAAATTCAAAAATTTGATGTTCTTATGTAATTTCTGGATTTTGATGCTAAATTCATAGTCGTTGATGTTATTTTGGTGATTTGAATGCACGAGTAACTCCATAGGATGTTTTTAGGTTGGTGTGCATGTTTGATTTGGAGCTCTGAGGGCTCGGGTGAGTTTTGGATAGGCCACAAAGTGGAATTTTAACTTAGAAAATTAAAGGTTTTCAGCTGGTATAGTGCAGGCCTGCAGGCTTCGCATTTACGAAGCCTGGCTCACAAATGTGAGAACTTTCTTTGACTGCCTTGGGTCGCAAATACGACTCCGTAAATGCGGAAGTCCCTTCTGAAATGCAAAGATTCCATAAACTCCCCAGTCGTTGCAAATGCCACAAGTTTATCACAAAAGCGACTTCGCAAATGCGAGCATAGCAGACTTCTGGGTTCGCAATTAGTCATAATTGCGACATCTGAGACCTGTAAATTCATAACTTAGACGTATTTCAACCATTTTTCACACTCTTTCAAAACCAAAACACACTTGGGCGATTTTTCAAAGGCAATTTCTCTTCCTAATCAATTGAAAGTCATTTGTAACTCGTTTTCTTCAATCTTTAACATCTTTTCACATGATTTCAACTCAAAATCAAAGGTTTTCATGGCGAAAATTGGGTATTTTGGGTACAACCTAGGTTTTTCAAATTTTAGGTATTTGTACCTCGATTTGAGGTCCGATTTCAAAACAAATTAAATATTTGGGTCTGTGGGGGAATGGGTAATCAGGTTTTGGTTTGAACCTTGGGTTTTGACGATGTGGGCCCGAGGGCAATTTTCAACTTTTTGGGAAAAACTTTAGAAAACTTATTTTCATGCATTGGAATTTATTCATTTAGCATTTATTGATGTAATTTAGTAACTTGTGGTTAGATACGAGCGAATTGGTGGTGGAATCAAGAGGTAAAACGATAGTTGAGACTTGAATTGTGTTCGTGGAATCGAGGTAAGTGTTTGGTCTAACCTTAGCTTGAGGGATTAGGAGTTGTGTCCTATTTGCTATGTGTTATTTGTTGAGTACAAACGTATAGGCATGGTGACGAGTATCAATGCATTGGTGTCAAGCATGCCCGTGAGTCTTAAATTAGAGTCGTTGTGTTCTTACTAAGTATTACGAATGCCTAAGTTGTTGATTTTTTGTGTTGGGCAATGATTATTATTATTCTCGCGAAAGTTGCTTGTGGTTGAGTATTGGTGCTAGTTGAGGTTTCTTTTGTGAAGTTAAATGTCGAAACAAGTTTGGTTATAGATGACTCCCTTGCCGGGATGTATTTACTTATATTGTCAATTCCCTTGTCGGGATGGTGTTGTTTCCTTATTGTTCCCTTGCTGGGACACTTTTTGTGATTTCTATTGAATAGTATATTAGGATAGGGTTGCACGCCGCAACAATATTATATTGAATCGGGTGACACGCCGCAACAACATTATAATTGGATCGGGTTTCTTGCCGCAATTATATTATACTGGATCGGGCTGCACGCCACAATAATATTACATTTGGATCGGGTTGCACGCCACAACAACATTATAATTGGATCGAGTTGCACGCTGCAACAGTGTTTTTATGATTTGGTTTGGGTTGCGCGCCACAACAGTAAATGATAAAAGTGGTTATTGATTGGCTACAATTTCCTTATTCTTTATGCTGCAAATGTTAAATTGTTCTTTATGCCTTTCTCTTGAGTTACTATTGGTAGATGATAATGCCCCCACAGCATGTCCCCCCCCCCC